>JAUZND010028892.1:0-47394 GCA_034780555.1 Coelogynopora nodosa
TGAGCTTTTCTAATTTTATATTGTTTATGTGTACAGGAGGTATCATTAGTCAAACTTATCCATCTCAATGTAAAATTGACTAATTTTTTACCTTTTACTTATGGTCTGTCTTCCTCAAAATATACCATAAAGTCAGGGAGAATGTGTTTTGGTCAGGGAAAAGTCAGAGAATTGGATCTGAAAAATAAAAATGAACCCTGTACTAGACAAGTTTGTCTATCCTAACTTAATATAATTTCAGTTATTACTTTTTGTATATTATATATGATCTATGCATAGCACTACCATAGTACTGATGTATATTGTATAATATTATATATATGCTTATGTTTTATTATTGTAACTTTATTTTTAAATATTTATTAATGGTTCACAATTTTAATAAAAAAGTAGTTTATATAGATAATTTCCGCTTGGCCCGAAAATAGAAAAATCCTGAATAGGGGCATTGTATTGTAGATACTGATAGTTTCTATGTTGAGTTCCTTTAGGTGGCATCAACTGTTGATGCTTCAATTGTGTCAGTTGATAAAATCAAGGAGGAAATGGCAAGCTGATCAGTTTCACTAAAACATTTTTTGGGCATCATGTGTCACAGTGCAAATGTAATGCAAGGAGTGGTAGCACTTTTGAAGCAAGACCACAACATGATTTTGGACATTGGTGGGTTCTCAATGCACCATGTTCATAATTACCCCCTTTAACCCTAGCCATACCAAGGTCCTGTACAACTTCGCCCTACCAAGGGGTGATTTTGATAATCACCTCAATTTATCTTTATTGTTAGTCAAATTAGTTTTAAATTTTGTTTTAGTTAAAATAGTAGTTTTATTAATTATAAAAAATTATAATACACAGTACAAGTAAGCACATTATATTATAAATATGTTGATTAAATATAGATTTAGGTATCTGTTTCATTTACTTTAGTTTGTACCAACTTACAATGTTTGAAATGTAATTATTGGACACAGTTTGCTGCTTAGTACAGTTGGTAGTATTGCTTTGTGAGGTTGCATGCCCTAAGAACCTTTCCGGCAGCTTTGCATCAGGTGCATTGAATCTTGGCATTCTCTAATCTGGAAGAGGAGTATTTCCTGGCTCCCTTGTCTGTACCGGGATAACTCCAACATATTTGTTTACATTGCTAACTAAGTCTTTCTGCATATCAGTTCGATTTTCTAACCATTGTTGCATATGTGACTGAGCCAATTCTGTTGCTAGCTCCTTCAAAAATATTCTACTGTGGGTTTTTTCTTCATACATTCTGGATGGTTTGTTTCATATCAATATCAAATTGTTTCATACCAATATCAAATAAGTTTTGAAAGTGAACTACTGGCCATCGTCTAGTGGTGCACCAAACATGTTTTTTTGTATAGTATTATAGTATTGTAAACTGAATTAAAGTATAATGATAGACATCTTAATTATGCATTTACAATTTTTTATTGGTAAAATCTCACAAAAATTTGTTATTACTTTTTAGTCGGCATGTAACGTTTTTTTCTTTTATTTGTTCTAAATGACCTCACTAAATAATTAATATATATATTGTTTCATTTAATGTTAGTTTTATCTCCGCCTTTATTATATTTAATTAATTTTTATCTAATAAATTAACATTTTCTAATTCTTATGTTTTATTTGTAGCTGGTTGAAATGTTTAAACTAATTTTATGAAATATTATGCTTTCATTTGCAGGCAATAAACGTTAGTCAGACATCATGGTTCGTATGAATGTATTGGCGGATGCTTTGCTGTGCATCTGTAATGCTGAAAAGCGCGGTAAACGCCAGGTACTACTTAGGCCTAGTTCGAAAGTAATAATTCGCTTCCTTCAAGTGATGCAGAAAAAGGGATATATTGGTGAGTTCGAGATTATTGATGATCACAGAGCTGGAAAAATTGTTGTTGAACTTAATGGTCGTCTCAACAAATGTGGCGTCATCAGTCCTCGTTTTGATGTACCTCTGAGGGACATGGAAAAATGGACACAAAATCTTCTTCCTTCCAGACAATTTGGGTATGTAATATTTTCATGGATTTGTTTTTATTGAATGAGACAATATATTATAAAGGAATTTATTAGAGTCTACGTTTCGAACTTATCACATGGAATGCACAGTTAATAGGTAGAAGGAAAAACACAGGATATATAGATTACAATTTTCTAATAATATAATTGAAGGACTAATGTTGTCAAGGTCATTCGAGATAATTAGATGGCTTTTTGTATGATAATATCATTTTTAAAATGGATGTTATGATTCTATATTTTATAAAAAAATATTTTCAGATTTGTTAAAGTGTACACTTAGCCACAACGAAACCATATAGTAGTTAATTTAATGTGTGGGTCAGTAAAACCACCGTCTCTCTCGCTAGATAGAATTTTATAAGCGCGTCGTTCTGTTAGGCTAGAGTAATATCAGCCTATTGCTTTATAGTTTATTTGGAGATTTGTTTTTCTTATAGTTTGTTATTGTAATGTCATTTAAGTACTAATTGTAATTAAATCGATATACTTATGTTTTTCAGATTTGTTGTATTAACAACAAGTGGGGGAATAATGGACCACGAAGAAGCCAGAAGAAAACATCTTGGAGGGAAAATTCTTGGTTTTTTCTTCTAAACTAATTTTCTAATTTATTCCCATCATGGTCATTGTTCAGTCTATTGCCTCGTAGTAATATTTACAACCCTCTTGTAAAAATATAACTTGGATTCAATTCCCCTTCTTTTCATTTATTTTTGTTGCAATTATACTTGCGATTTTTTAATGTTAAGAACTTGTTGTTGGAGTCTGATGTTTCGTATTCATTGATTTAAATCAATAAAACTGAGAAAATAGTAGTAGTTTTTAAGCATTCTCATGAGTGTATTATAATATAATTCAATGATATTATCATTTGAAGAGAAATAGAATACTCGAATATATTTCAAAATTATGTGTGTTAAATGTTGAATTAAAAGCTTCAACTAGTTACGTAGTGGATTGTGAAACCTCAATTGTTTTTCTGCATTTAAACCGCAGATTTTAAATTTAAATTAAAAGCTTTTGTCAAATGAAGGCCGAGACTAAAGTAGGTTTCCGGTAAAAAGATCCATGAGACTAATCAATCAGAAAATACGATAATTAATACTCCGCGTTATTTTGATAATACATTAAAAAAAAAGCTATTTAACTTAGTTTTTTGAGGTGTTTTCGTGTATGTTAGATCTGTTGGGTTACATTTTGTGTGCATTATCACCATAAATTTTATAAATGAATCATACATGACTACTTTAGATAATATCTGGTAAAAGAAAATGTCTATACCTCTAATAATAGGAGGAGAATTTGACCGCTTTGAAAATACGATATAAACAATTGTGTGGGTGATTTTGACCACTCACCAATGTCTCTCCAAAGAATATAGCAACATTACCAATTTTATCGGTTTCCATATTTTAATATAATTATGCATGCCACTTTGACAAAAATAGATAACCAACGCAATTGTTTATCGATTTCTCCTGATTTGTTTTATCCGTATACAATTTCGGTCTCCAGTAACCGAAGACTCTATTTATAAAATACATTAAATAACTACGCTAATCTATTACCCGTTTTAATCATTCAACATATATAAACGAATCAATGGGCAGTATATATACAAAGCTGAATGATTGTAGGGTTTATTTTTCGGTGAAATGGACAAGGCGTCAAAAGCTTTCGAAGTGGCTCGGCTATTACAAATTCGTCTTATTGCTATTCATCTTAACCGAAAATCTAATTGTACCCGTACCGTATCTTTTACATAAATTACTATCTACAGCTTTAGGTATGTTTATTTACCGATAATTTATATCGTTGGCAGAATTACCTATAAACAAATTGATGTACTGGGGACGACATATGCAAAGCTGAATTTTATAGTATTTTATATACGAATTTAGCCTGCTATTTAATTAAACGGTCAATGCAAATAAACTTATTTGGCTTAATAGATTGAAATTTATACTAAAGTGACGAAGGGGAACGATTAGATTTTTTTCAGATTATACTTGATAGATTAACGCTGCGAATTCGCCATGTAATGGCCACATAGCTGAATTATACTATTTAATATATTTTCGCTAAAATAGAAAATTTCTCAGTAATATATATATAAGAATTCTGCTAGCGATTAAATTACATGGTAAATGTATATAAACTTATTTAGTTAAGTAGATTGAAATTTCTGTGAAAGTTATTGTAAGGAGTACGATCTAGGGCCGAATGCAGAATCCTTTCTTACGGCGAATCTTGAGATTAAGCGTAAATTTGGAGGAAGCCTTAATGGAGGAAGGATTCTGCATTCGGCCCAAGATATTCGGGTAATATAAGTTGCGATTGATAATAATTGATTGATATAAATAAAATTTTTATTTATCTAATAATATATGTGAATAACGCAATTTTACTTTGCTATTACTTTCCAGTGCAATCATTGATAATTACCGTAATCTTTTGTTAAAATGTTAACGACTATATGAAACGTCAATACATAGTACAGATATAGTGACAATTATAAGACTATTAATATTGAATTTAACAATATATTTAGAAGAAATTATAATACAAATATATCCAATGTGTACGTTGTGGTAATGTGATCTTCACAAAGTGCCATTCGACAAATGATATTTTAGAAACTCGTGTCAGTTGTTAATTTATTGCGCCTCTAGAAGTATGTTATAACATATGATATATTGTTTATCTGTTTAAAATAGAATATTTGTTGTACTTCTTATTTACATATGTAGTGTAGATATTTTGTAATTTATCGATTTTAGAAATGGGAAAATATATGAATAACTAGTTTTTTAATATTTTATATTTAATAATTAGTCACTTGATGTCTTTATCAAGTGGCCAAGGACAAAGAGCTTTTGTTCAAAAGTTAAAGTAAGTATTTCACAATATAAAGTATAGTTTAATAATGGTAGCAGGTCAAAATGTGGGTTCATAATCATTTTAACTGTGGTTGTTGTATTTTAAAATTAAATAATATGTATAGTTTAATCATATCAGAATGCATTCGTCAAGGGGGATTGGATGGTTTATTCTTCCAGTAATTTTTGTTATGAAGCTGAGGTGTTTTTTTAAATACTTATAACATTTTCTAGGTATTCTGAATCTGAGACATCCCAATGCCAATGGCAATGATTAAACTATATTCTAATGACTAATGTGCCTTGTCTAATTTATTTATTTTACTAGTTTACCAGACATTTACCTTTTAATCTATATGTTGGTGACCAGTTTGGGACCTAACAAAGTTTAAATCTAGACTGACCAATTAATATGGTCACCAACTGGTTGACCAGTTCAGGACTGATTAACTAAGAGTAAGTAAGTCCCAAACTTTAAGGGGTCTGTCAATAGTCAATCCAGTTGGTGACTAGTTAAGGACCTTTTAAAGTTTGGTATTTCACTTATTATGGTTATTATTTCATTATATTTAATTTTCAGCATATTCTTAAATTAAATTATCTACCACAATTATTTAAATTACATTAATTTAAAGCATTCATTTATTAACTACTTAAAATATATATGAAAAAGTCCATAATGCCAACTGGTTGGCCCAGTTTGGAACCTAAAAATAATATGCAATGAATAGTTCCAACTAGGCTGAGGGGACTTATTTTAAAAGTTGAATTTTATATGAAATATATATTATTATCTCTATTCATATCAATATTAATATATGCTTATTATAAAATATTTATTCTTTAAATTATTTCACAACTAAAATAATAAATTTTTAAGTTTATTTATAATTACTACCATACTTAAGATTATAGACAGTAAAATGATTCCCTAATTAATATTAAAAAAATCGGTTTAAAGTGCTACTTAATTCTTATTGCCATCAAGAATGTACCATGCATGACTCTAAATTTCACTTTGCAGTTTGAAATAAACAAATGTTTTATGACCAGTTGGAATAAAATATATATAAAATATAAGCATACTATTTACCTATATATTTAATTTATTATTAATACTTAATCCATCATAGACATAAGTCAACAGCAAATATCAGAGTGCCCATGCAGCTGAAATTTATATTTCTGGAAAAAAAGGAATGGAATTTTGAGATTTTGTCAAAAGTCATAGAAATGTCATAAATTCATTCTGCCCACTTGTCTCGAATTTAACAGTTTAAAGCCTTTAAATGCATTCTTAGCTCTATAAAAAACATTAACATTTTTAGTACTATGCACTGATCATTCCAATAGATAATGATTGTAAACCCTTTAAATACATTCATAGCTATAAAAATGAAAAAATATTGGGTATTATTTACATGTCTTTATACATCTTAATTTCATGTATTTAAATTTTATTTACTGGATTTTATACTTTAAATTTCAGCTGGATTGGTTTGACAATAGTTGTATCATTATGAATATTACACATTGTATATCCTAAAGTAATTTTTTTTATTTGCTATTTTATACTTTGCAGGTCTCAAAATTTTCCATTAATTAATGGAAATCCATTAATTTTAAAATTATTTTATTGGGACTCGAGATTTAAAGAATATGCAATAAAATTAGGGTAAGGGGGTAGGGGTTATTTCTAAATTATTTTTGGTTATTCATATTATGTAAAGATGTGCTTTTAGAGGGTCTTATATGATTTATTTAATTTTAAATGTTTCTTGGAAAGCCCCTTTACTACGTAACTTTCCTTTGTAGAAATATTTTATTAGAAATAGCCTCCTTTAAAAAAATTTTTTTTATAAGGGCTCTGCCCCTTAACCTTGCTGGGTGCTTTTCCCCCATTTTCCCATTTTTTTAATTAATTTATTATGAGCCAATTTTGAGCCCTGACTTTGATAGTATGTATGTTTAAATTTTAATTAATTTAAAAATTGTATGTTTATATTTGTATTATTGTTTTTTACATTTGCCATAAATGATACACACTAGATACTGCATAGAATTAATCTTGACCACCATGATCTTAAATAATACAAAAAAAGTGAATTTTTATTAAAGTAATTATGAGTGACCTTGTGTTCATAAATATAAATAATCACTAAATTGATTTAGCCTACCTTCTGTTCTGTAAACCATACATATGTTTTTAATATTGTGTTAATTTGTGCAAATTTTCATTTTGTTCTTTATTTTATCACTTGATCTTTTTATAATTGTAATTTTTTAATAACATGCACAGACACCCTGTAAAAAAGGTATGTGATTTTTCCATATTTTTCTGGAAATCAAGGGTCCAGAGGTCATTTTTGTAAATCATTGAAGTTTGATATTAAAAAAATTTGGGGGTAGTAGGTGGTAGGTAAATTTAAGTCATGATATACATACTATTATGTGCATTTATTTGGGCATATAACTAAATATATAATTTAAAAAATGATTGCTTGTTTTGCTTGATTTTAATATAAATAATAAATGAATACAAAAATATTATTACTAAAATAATTTCATTATGTGAAAATATGTCAAATATCATCTATGCTCAAGAAATACCTATTCTATTTCATGCTATTACATAAAATCACAGATAATATACACAATTCTAGTGGTGCTTACAGATGACATTTAAAAATATATGGAAAGATATTGCTGTATCTGTTACCAAAAAAGCAAATCAATAAAAATTACACAAACAATTGAAGGAAGTAAGGGTGAGGCACCTACTTTCTCTGTGAAAATTGTTGCTTGTTTGGTTCTTAAAAGACCTGTCCACTAAAAGGCAAAAACAGAGTATATTTAGATAATGGTAATATGAATATTATGTTTTACCACCAGTCCTCTGATTGTACTATATATGTTATTCAACATTTTAGTTTTCTACCTTACTTTTCATATATAAATATCTTTCTTACATTTAGTACTGTTATTTTGAAAATAGATTTTTCTTATTTTATTTATGTAGTATATATTCTCAGATGTATGTATACATTTACATACAATATGCATAATATACATTAGTTAAGTTTTCAATATATATGTTCACATGAGTATTATATGTTTATATCATACATATAAAATATTACAAAATTTTGTAATTTATATAATTTTCTACTTTGTGAGAATTTGTTGAATACATTATACAATTTAATTTTTGGTTTATTGGTTTAATCTCTGTACTGGGGGCCTATTACAGGTTTGCAGCTAAAATTAATACATATATATTCTGCACAAAAAATTTGCCACTTTATAGGTTTACAGATTTAAATGCTCACAATCATTATTTTCCGAAATTTCAATTGATTATAAATCACATGCCTGAAACAGCATATTATATGACTCAGATTACTAATCTTCATGTTTAATATAATTATAATATATATATTTTAATATAATTAGTTACAAGGAATCAGTATGGGGAATATACAATTAATAACTAATATTATATTTATAATATATACATTACATAATAATTAATTATTACAAACAAATAATAAGATTGTTAATAATACCTGATCTGTCTGGATAAAATTCAAATAAATGAAATAATGAAATCACTATTAATTAAATTGTTTTATATAAGTGTATGAATATTTATGTTATAAATAATATTTTTAATTTATAAAATATATGGTGAATAAATATTTTGTGATTCTTTGTGATTCATCAATACATGTCAACTTATAACCATATCAACTTGTAACCTTTATCTATCTATTTATTACTCTATAAATATGTAAAAAAAACTTTGTGGCATTCTACCAACAAGTCATAGATTTGTCACATGCTAATCTGCTTTGTTGTTTTCCATTGGTAATGATATTGCCTCTTGTTAAATATAAGAAACACACTTTTATAGTATTTTAATACAATATTTATATTATATGTTTCTAAATGTTTCTTCAAAATGTGTTTTGTCTTTGCAATTTTTAGGTTTTAGTTTCTAACATAAGTTTATTATTTCATGTAAAAACTATATTGTCATTTGATTTCCACACATTTTTAAATAAATGTAAGTAACTCATTATGATGCACACATTATTGTTTAATTTAACAATATATATCTATATGTAAAATACTTATATATTGTAATATACTAGCTTAAGCATGGCTTTAATTATCACTAAGGCTGCTTGTTGATTAATCATAACAGTTTCATTAATAATATTTAGTAATTGAATTTATTCAGTTTGATTTAGAAATTATTTTAATTTTCAATAATATAAATAAATATTAAAGTTCAGTTCTCCTTTAAGAGATATAGAATTATTTACATAGTTGTAAGTTCTGTTTCGTAATTTATGTTTCTGCACGAAAAGCTTTTCTAAGCATCATAGTAATAGAAAGAAAAAATATAAGTATTAAGGCAATATAAGCTATCTTAATTGAATAATTTTCATTATGTTTATAGATTTATTATGTAAGAGTGCTATACATAGTAAGCCACAAAAAATATTTTGGTGCACTAAAGAATATACATCACATAGTATATTTATTATTTATTCAAATAATTATAAAATTGAACGTATTTATTGCCATAAGAAAGTATTGTATATATATTATTTGGTATTTCATCAAATTTGTTTAGTTTTGGTCCATATTGTAAGATAGATATATCTAACAGAATAAGATTTACCTACTTTAATAATGTGTAATTAATTTTATATTCTATGATATTATTGAATTAATTTTTATTATGTAATGCTTTTTATTACTCATGTTATGAAGTATGCTAATATTAACATTTTATGTACATATATACACTTGAAATCATTTCTTTTATTTACAATATATATTTATTAAATCTGCGGGGCATTCTTGCAAGTTGTTAATGGTTGTCAGAATTATGATATTTGAACTCCTATATTTTAAATTTACAAATATTCAAAAATTATAAAATATTAATAATAACTGTATGCACATTTTTGTTCATAAAATTCACACAGATTTCCGAATTTTGTTTTCAGAAAACAGTCTGCCAATGAAATTCGGCGTCGATTATCAACTCCAAAGGTAGAACTCACACTGAGTCCTAGCAGTGTTTCTATTGTCAGCTACAATACAGTGAGTAGATACTGTTATAACTATTTGTGTGACGAATATTTATATCTATTTATAAATATATTGGAAAGTTTTATTACAGAGAATAATATATTAACCTTTTGGTAAATTTAGATTTCCCCATTGGGACATGTTGTTATTATCATGGAGATATACTATAATGGTGGGGAATTATATTGTTGGAATTACATTGTATGCCAATTCCTTTAATGAAATAATCCATTTCTAATAAAATTTATTTTTGTAATTGTATTGTAGATATTTGTAGTATTGTGAATATTACCTTTGCATAGCGGACTAAAGGATTTACATATATGTATATCTCTAATAGGTTAAACAAAATAAACTTGTGAATACGAATACTTAAAAAGAGAAAACAAGTTTTAAATTGATCGACGTTTCATGAATATATTTCCCTTTATCAATACATTAAGTTACAATTAAATGCAATTATGAAAAACTATAATTAATTCAAATATATATATTTAAAATTTGTTTTGGAAATATTAATATGTTGGAATAATTGATTATAGTAAATTACATTTAACTGAGATCAATAATAAAGAATTTTTTACAAAGTGAATATTTTTTTTCTCCATAAAATGAACTAAATTTACCCATGTTTAGGTTAAGACCAGTTGGTGATAAAGTCTTGTACTTTAAAATAAAAAAAAATTATCTCTTTCTATCCGTGTTATTTTATTTTTAAATCGACCACTTTCTAAAATTTATAGCTCCAAATCTCGTTCAACTATGTCATCCGATTGTCCAAAATGAATAGGAGCTCCATTATCATGTATATGTTCTAATTTTCACCATTTAATATTTTTTTATCTCTATGTCCATTTAATCTTGTGTTAAGTCTATTTTTTGTTTCGCCAATGTACTATAAATGGTGCTTTTTACAATGCAATCCATATATGACATTTTCAGAATTGCATGAACCTCCTTTAGTTTTGTAATTTACATTTTCAATTAAATTATGGCTACATTTACAATTTCTTATACCGCATTCATATACATTTTTAGGAATTAATTTACTAGAAAAGCCAGAGTGTATTAAACTGTCTTTTAAATAAAGTATATAAATGCGGGTTTACAAACTTTTAAGGGTTGCCAACATTTAATTGGAGAAACAAAAAATAGACTACAAGATTAAATGGACATAAAGATAAAAATGGTGGAAAATTAGAAGACATACATTTTGGACAATCGGATCACAAAGTAGAAAGAAAACTATATATTTTAGAATGTTGTAGATTTAAAAACAAAATAACACAGAGAGAAAGTGAAGATTTTTTTATTTTAAAATGAGACTTTATCACCAACTGATCTTAACTTAAAAATAGGAAAATGTATTTTATGAAAAATTTTAATTCACCTTGTAATTTTTTTTAATTATTGATTTTAATTAAATGTAATATAGAAGAGAAATATATTCCTTAATTTAATATTCATTTCGGTTATTTAATATATGATTTATTAATCTCTGCTATTTATTGCAAATCTTTTTTTTTATTGCAAATCTTTTTTATTTATTGCAAATCTCTTTTATTTATTTAACATCTCTTTTATTTAATGTATATTTCCTTTATTTATCATTAAATAAGAGAAAACTACAAAAAATAAAAGAAAATTACATTATATTACATAATTATACGTACAAAATCCTTTGGTCCAACATACAGGTATGCAATACCCACCAATCACTTCTGTATTATCTCCAAAAACACCAACCTCATGCTCCCAACCACCCAGGACACCAGCCTCAGCGACATAACCGAGCCTCTCGACTACGAGCAGTATGTCGTCCAGCAGGAACGTCGGGAGCACCTCCGCTGGCTGGTCGACTTCCCCGCCTACGATCTGGTCGTCTCAGAGGAGCGTCGACCCAGCAGGACGGACAATACCAGTCTTCCTGAGGAGGGGTATGTTGTTGAGGGAATTGGTACTGTTAGTACATAATGCGACAGGGATGTAGATTAAAATATTTTTTGTTTATACTAGCGTAACACCGAACGTCATTAGAATAATTCGTGGAGTGCAATTGAGATTATATTATGTTGAAATTGAAGATAAAGTTCAGCGAAAAATGGGTAGTACAATTCAGATAGATTTCAAGCCGTTGGTAGAATTAACTGCTACATTAACTGAATCGGAACTCTACATTTAAAATAATATATAAAGATTTTTGTTTACCTATAAAACCATAGAGTAAATCTAATTTTGGAAGTAACATGTTTATAATAATGTCATTACTAGTTGAAATTTTTCAGTTGACTAAGCATTAATTAGGTTATTTTTCTGTGCTTATTATTCTCATATACATAACCCTATCCAGAATTAGCATCCTCCAGATCTCCAGATACTGTAGCTGGGAAAGATAATCTGTTTCACTAAATTGGTAGTCCGTCGTCATCTTATAACTTCTCATATTATAGTAACCCAGTCTATCTCAATATCAGCTGTTCGTCTGTTTGACCCTTGTGTTTGTTTATTGTTTAGGTTACTTCTGCATAAACTCTACAATGCTGTCTCTCCCATTTTTAGATGACCAAAAGTTTAGAAGTAACGACCATTAATTTCCGGATAGACTATCTCATTTTCTAACTTTGGTCTTAATCTAACAGGCTGTTTATAATGGGAAGTAAATATTTGTCGTGATGTTATAACTATCGTCTGGATGTATTTCACTGAATATGTGCTGCTGGTGAAAACGTTTTACTGTTGAAGTTGAAACAAGACAACGTGCTGATATAATTAGTTGTTATACTTAGTTACATAATATTTAAGAATTTATTATTTAAATCTTGGAGCAGAAGTGCATTATTTTTATTGAAATTTAGTAAGAACAATTATTTTATAGTAAGTTGTCCGACTTTTTACAATTGTCAAATGTCATTTTAATAAACATTTTAGCATTGTATTTTAGTGTATTTTCTACCTTGCTGCACAAGTAGAACATTATACTTTGAAATATCTTTTTAATAACTTGATAATCTTAGGTTAATATTCAGTCAAATTCCATTTTAATACTAGTGCTGCAAAATTGATAAATACTTTCTCAAACAGTTTATTACGATTAAACTTATTATATATTTATATTATGTATATACAATAGTTTAATGCACATAAAAGCATTTTATGATAAGTTACCACTAAACCAAGTAACCATAGTTAAAAATTCTACTCACAGTAACATTTTCTTGAAAAATTCCACCTAGAAGCTGCTAACAACTTTCGGAATCGATGAAACATGCATTATCTGTAACTTAATATGCACAAACGACAGGGAACTTGTAACTGAATATTTTGAGGTTCATATTCAGTGGATCATTAATTTTTCTGTGGTTCACAATTACGATTGAATAACGATTAGGATAATGACGAGCGTACTATAATGACCAGCAGTATTACACTATTTCTTCAGAGATTTTTTATCATAACTTCTTCAATCCATAAATTTAAATATTCATTACAAATAATGTGATTAAATAGTGCGTTCCGCGATATTTTTTCTAACATTAATATATTTTGTTCAAATTATTATCGTTTTTCTCAACATAAAAAACAAGTGTAATATAATTCATACTGTGTTTGATAGCTGTGTTTTTGTTTATTTATATTGATTTTATCACATACAAAAAAATTCAGTGAAACAATTTTTTAATGTTATGCAATGTGCGATTATGATGCTTTTTTGGTATGATTGGTTGATTGAATAGCATTGTTTTGAAAACGCTTAAATTCAGGATGTTTTGCCACTCTATTTAATTATGACTGTATTTGCTTTTAAAGTGGAAAGATATAATTTTATAACATATACATTAATAAGGAAATAATAAGGTATGGTATTTGGAAAGAAAGCATATTGATTTATTAAAACTAGTACTAGTAAATATAACTAGTTTTTGTTAAATTTTATGTTGGTTAATTGTTTTATCGCATCAATTTAATCAAGCTTGATAATTAATTTGTTACGAGCATATTTCAACTATTCCCTTATACGTCTTGCTCATTAACTTTTGCGGTGAGTGATGTAATCGCCACCTTATGTTGAACTGATTTCTTTCCATTGACAGAGTCAACGAATTGAATCCAATGGTCAGGGACTGCATCAACTGCTACACAAAGAATTTCGTTTGTCTTAACCGACAGTAAGTAACTGGAAAGATATTTTTATACTATGTTTATACTAACATATTTACAGATAGTATATCTCATGTTAGCTGAGCATAACTTGTATATTGAAGTAAAGGCCTATGCCCACCATGTGCGACGCGACGTGCCGC
This sequence comes from Coelogynopora nodosa, assembly GCA_034780555.1. Taxonomy (NCBI): domain Eukaryota; kingdom Metazoa; phylum Platyhelminthes; order Proseriata; family Coelogynoporidae; genus Coelogynopora; species Coelogynopora nodosa. The sequence goes on from JAUZND010028892.1 coordinate 14,329, forward strand.
AAAAAGTTGATTACATACATTTCAACAAACCTATTTCCACTGAGCGCGACGCGACGAAACTGAAGTTGAAATTATTCAACTTTTTCTGCGACGCCGCGCGACGAAATGAATATTTCAATACAAACACTATAATAACCGATGGGATATCATTCATACACACGTTCCTGCACATACTGGATGAATTGGTCGTGAACAAACAATAGCTACCTGCATACCTATTTCCACAATCTATACGTGACATCAGGCTAAAGTAGTTAAACAGATATAGTGCGTGGTCTGTTCATATAGATATACATATCTCTATTGAGCCATAATAGCACATGGCATTTCGTCGCGTCGCGCTTAGTGGGAACTAATATTTTTATTTTTTGTCGAGTCGGCAATTAGATTTATACAAAACTTAAACGCTACAAGTATTTCGCGATAATTAGCTGCTATGTTGACATGACAACCATGTTTTTGCTATCGAGGCAATGTGTGCCTATTGTATCTAGTCTTTAATAGCTTATCATATATTTATGCGTCGTATATTTGAATGGTTTATTTTATTTTAAATTGTGTTATCCAATATTTTAAACAAGTCTCTTGTGATTATTTGTACTATTATTGCTTATTTGAACCTAGTTTGTTCCTTTCCCTGACAGTTGTATTATTGCACATCAGACTAATCATTTCATCAATATTTAATTATTATCACAAAAGCGGAAAATTATTAGTTCTATAACAGATGGCTACTTCCTTTTGAGCTTTAATTTGGATTCGGGGAAATCCACCCCCACCGGAAAAATCGATGTGTCTGATTGATTACATATTTTAAATACTTATATTTCATTATGTTCTTTATTGTTATCCTTATGAAAATTATAAACACACTGATTTCTAAATAAGGAAGAGCTAATCAGTTTAGAAATGTTTTTGACCGTTAAATGCAAACCTTGTTTGTTCAAACACATTTTAACAATAATGTGTCTTGTTCGCCATTGCTGTGGTATGATCCATTTTTAATGTTTTTCACATACTGAAATGATTCAATCATTCGTTTCCAATACTGAACTAATTGTGTACCAATCTTCAACAAAAGTTACATAATTCGTCGGATTTTTTAAAAAAAGATAAAGTTTGGTTATTTGTTAGTTTTGAAAGACATCAGCTTTGTAAACTATACCAGTATGGTTAGATACGAAGAGGCCAACAACTACAAAGCATAATATAATTAACTGAAAATATTATGTACAGCGCGGCTTCTTTTTCATTTCTCATTATTTAGATACGAATTGACAAACAAATGTTATATTATGCGCGAGTCAAGTTCTTCCTCGCTGGTTCAACAAGACTATGAAATCGATATTCAAGCAGAGAAGGATGACTCAGAAATGGTTAGACAATATTGAAGTTTATTTACTGATTTGTTCGCCTAAATGTATTTAAAAAATAAATGTCAGTTTTGCGTTGGTTGGTTTATCTATTCAAACTAGTTACTATATCATATATTAAACATTTAATATCACTTATACGTAGCTAAACCAACTTTATATTTTTTTAAACTATGAATATGATATTCGTAACATTTTTGATGCCACTTTTTATTGAGTTGACTTGAAATTATGTAATCTCTAACCCTGAGTATAAAATTTATATTAATTTGCAATACCTTCAATTTTCTATGAATCTTATTTTCTGCTTTTACAATGAATCCATTTTTTGCACATGTTTCGGAATATTATGTGGCTTTTCATGTTACAATTATTGTATTAGTTTCAAAGGGGCTTCCATATATTAACCCTGTAATATATTATGCACCCTGATATCATTATAAATGTCAAACTGGGTAGTTAGATAAAGTATAGCTTGGCTTGTTATATAGCGGCATCGTATCGGACAACATATTAAATCGGCAGTATTGATACGAAGATTGAACTCAATTTCAAATACATATTTGTAGTGCTGTAAAAATTTATACTTTATTTGTCAAAATTCTTTTGAATTCGAAACTTGTTTTTCAGCTGAAACATTGCATACCGAGTTACCATTTTGTTTTTTATGGAAAGTTAGGGAAATGTTATTTGATTAGGAAAAGGTATATATTTTGAAAGAATCACATGAAAAGCTTGATTGTTTGGGAATCATTGATTGCATGAAACTTTTGAAATTGGTAATAGTTATTCAGTTTCATTATAATTAGTATGATAACTATTTTTATGTTGTACTAAAAAGTTTGTGTAATACATTGTTAAATATGAATGTAGTAAAATTGATCCAAAAACATCCATAAAACAACCAGTAATGCTTTAAAGTAAAAATTGAAAGCCATTTGAAAGTGGCCATTCTATATGCAAGATTTGCCCGACTACTATCTAACACCTTACAATCCTCCGAGAAATGCCCCTAATATTGGTTGATGATGCATGTCTCCTCCCTCCAGAGCTACCGGCCTGTGGTGCACGGCACGATCCGTCTCAACTCGAACGGTGTAGCGGCGGCGGCGGCGGCGGCTGGAGCAGGGGGGTCAGCATCGACGCTGCGGGGCAGTTGGTGCAACAGTATGCAGGACCTGCGGCAGACCTCGTCGGATCCCCAACTGACCAGCCTGCTCGCCCATGTGGACACCGAGCATAGAGACCGGCAGAATGCGCTGACCAGACAGCTGCATCGACACGACAACATCTTCCCTCTCTATCTGCCCCAGGATCCAGTGAGTTGCCTCTTTGCTCACTGATGAAGACCTGGGTTTATTGTTATTGTTTTAATTCAAGTATAACTTTATAGTGTAAAAAGTTTTTATTGATTTTAAAATAATAGTTGATGTTATGTTTGGTTATTTATTTTATATTAAATAAAGTACTTGAATTGAATACTTTAAGATTACATGACCCAACTAGTCTTTGCATGCTATATTTACCTCAATGCTTGATATTATATAAAATACTCGATCTGTTTTAAAGCATGATTTATATTGAAAAATTCAATGCGTTACTTTCCATAAGTACTTTGCGGTAAAAATATTAAAAATATTCAAAAATAGTTTCAGTCATGATTTAAGTTATCATTAATAAATTATAGAAAATAAATTATGAATATTTTAGGAGAATAAAGCACTCCTCGGTTGTATAATTTGGTTTTTATTGAATAATTAATGACTATATTTCTTATACTTTCTATATTATATGTATGTTAGTGTTCATTTGATCATCAGTTACTAACAACCCCCCCCCCCTCTCCCCTCTCCAGGAGATGATAGTGGAACTCCGCGACCCCTGTCCCAAGCCGGGAGAGCAGCTGGGACACCGTCTCTTGTTGCGCTGTCTCCAGCTCCGGCTGGACACCGAGATTGAGCCGATCTTCGCCAGTCTGGCCCTCTACGACGCGGGCAGTCGGCGCAAGATCTCGGAGAACTTCTACTTTGACCTCAACTCGGACTCGATGCTGGACATGCTGGGGTCGAGTGGCGGGCCGCAGCAGACGGTGTATAGGGACCCGGCGAGTATGGCGCGGTCGTGTGTGCTTAGTGTCACTTACCCGTCGCCCGATATCTTCATCATTGTCAGGGTGGGTTGGTTGGTTGGTGCTCCTTATTTGCCGGGATGTTTAATAGAGTCTTTCAACTCCAAAATTGCATGTCTTAGACATGTTAGGGAAAATTAAATAATTATTAGATGTTAAGGAAAAATTTTTTGTACTATAATGTAATCTATTAATTATTTTAAGCATTTAAATATAATGCAATTATTGATGTTGGGTAGTTAACATTGGTAAAGTATTTGTCGTAAAACCTATTTAGCTAATATAAATTATCAATCGAGAGTGGCTTCTTCTTTTGTGATTGGCTAAGTAATGGCATAAATATTTAAATATGTTTGCACACAATCATATTCTTAACGTGATGAGCGAAAAAAGCCTTTTTTATCAAAATGTTCTACTAAAATATAGAACTATTCAAATGAAATTGTCTGTGATAATTGTGTAATTTTAATAGGGCATTGCTACCTTAACTGTCATCTTAAATGAAATTAGTTTTATTATTCCGGTCATGTTATCACTCATGTTTAAAGTAATTTATTTTAAATAATTTTATTTATTCAAAAAAATCAATTAAACTAATTGTTTCATCAATAATTACAGTAACTTGGTTTCATCTTATTATTTCATTTCATTACATTGAAATCTTTATTTCATTACTTTTAAGTAACAAAACCGCTGTATAAATGGCATAAATATTTATACTTTAGGTCTGTAACTTTCTAGAAACCAAATTAATTGTTATTACAAGACTAGTTATTGTACTTTTCAATCATAATATTATGTAATGCAATTTGACGTTAAATGAAGAAGAAGAAGCTTGTTGTGCTGAATGAAGCTGAACAATTCCTGAACAAATATAGAAAAAACGATTTTCTCTCATTTCTTAGTGCTTAGGCTATAGTAATCTATATTTGGATTTCTATTCGTAATGTTTACGTAAAGATTTGTAGTGCAAGACAAAAAGGTTTTTAAAATAATTTGGTTGATAGTGAGTTGTATAGTTGTTTATTTTGTTGCAGAAATTATTTTATACAACGTGAATTTACAATATGAAATATAAATTAACATAGCTTTTGCTTTATCTGAAATAATTTTTCATAATCATAATGTACTGATTAAGATATCACGAAAATCATTATTAACCTTCTGGTCTATCTGTTTAGAAAAATAAATGAAGAGGTCTAACCGTAAGAGAAGATTTATGGAGTTATTACATGAATTTTATGGTTATCGTGTCGTGGGTCGTGTTTTTTGGATCGAAATTGGTTTCATTTGCCTTGTTTATTAATATTTGTTTGTCAGTTTCTGTCAACTGTATAATAAAAAAATAGATATACAGATACAGTATGTACGTTTATACTGGAAATCAGAATAACTATCGCAACACTTCAATAATTTTAATTCAAAACAAATCGATTAATTTAGCATCGAACATACAATAATCTTTATATTATCTATTTTATAAAAACTAAACTTGTGTGATTCAAATATTCGGTTTAAATATTCAATGAAGACATTTTTTCCATTTCCATCCCCATCTACAATCCCATAATTGAAAAATTGAATACAAGATTATTAATATACAGGGGGAAAATAATTTTAGTAAAGATAACATTTAGTATCACTTAAAAAAGATTTCCTTTTCAAGATAGTATACATAAATATATCAATCAGCCTATGTGTAATCAGTTTTAAATTTGTACAAATTAATTAGAAAATAAAATAACAGTAAATTGAAGTATTACTTTCTAACCTTGTTGGCATTTTTGCATTTGAATCTGTGGCTTATTATTAGTATGAGTATTAGTATCACACACTACGTACCCCTTATTCTATTTCAGCTTGAAAAAGTGCTGCAACAGGGCGACATCAATGAAGTAATGGAAGCTTATGTCAAAGAAGACAAGGTGAACAAGGCTTTCTTGGTTTTGTTTAACATACTATATTTATATTCTCTATTATAATAATTTGTACACTTTAACATGGGAAATGTATGCTTCAGGGGAATAATTTTGACAAATGTGAATATTTTTTTAATACTTACAAAAATTAAAATTACGCTTCGTATGTTTTAATATTTTCTATTACTGTCAGTGTGTAAATAATTAACATGTAAAATTATTTTATATCAAAGAAAGCTAATATTATTTTATGTTATTTAACGAACGCATCTATTTTAAATTACCTCTATTTGTTTATTATTATATATTTATTTTTTTCCTCAGTTATATTATAAAACATTTTATTAATAACTTCAAAACGTTTAGATTTTCTAGCAAGTAATTGTAGATGATTGTATTATTTTGTGTGATATAACCAAATCTGCTCAGCCGTTTTTTTCAAGGGGGTAAATTAAAATTTGAACCCCTCTATTTCAGCTTTTTACTTGAAGCTTTAAATCCCCCCCCCCCCCCCCTCTGTTTCCCCTTTTCACTACACTACCCATCCCTGTGCAGGTTTGGATATCACTATATTACAAGTAACTAGTTTCACAGACTATCATTAACTTTTCTTATTCATCTCATTCGTTAAATATTTATTATTTATTATTGTATGGCATCAAAGAGGAGTAGTAGAAGTATACTGCTTACGGAACTATTAAGTCTAATATTGATGTAAATAATATTTATCGCGGATTTTTTAATTCAATTTAGTGAAGTTCATCTTGTAAATCTAATCTCAGTATATTTGTGTCAATTCTTATGTGAATTCTAAAACAATGGAGAGCTCATTAACTTAAGCATGTATTGCTTTTTATAGATTCAACGAATTGGACACATTTACATTAAATTAATTACGATAAAAAAAGTAACTAACCAACCAATACGTAAACAGACTTGACCCCAACAATCCAACCCTTTTCTTCCTCCCCACACCGCATGCCCAGAACAAGGAGAAGCTACGCAGTAACGCGGCCTGGTGTTGCCATCATCTCGGCCGGTATCGGATGCCCTTTGCCTGGACCGCGATCGACCTGGTCGGCGCTCTCACCGAGGCTCAGGCCCAGGACACTTCCTCCACCCCCACTGGAGCGGGCGGGGGGACGGCTTCCTACTCGTCGCTAGTTGGCTTAGCGACTGGTAGTGGGGGAGGGGGAGGTCGTGAGCACAGTCCCAGCTCCACGCTAACCAGGGAGTCGGCGAGTTCTGCAGCCCCCAGCCAGACTGGTGAGTTTGTCTTGTCCGTCCGGTCGATGCTGGTTCCCCTCTCTGTATCATGTGAAATGTCTGTACAGCAGTGTCATACATTATTGTGTGGGATATCGTGCGCTGCCACTTTGTATTTGAACCAACAGCTGTTCTATCGGGCAGTATTTGCAACTGTTTTAAGGAAACACTAAAATATTTCTAATTTATGGAGTTATTGATCGCCGCACTAGTGTCTGATTTATTTGATGAATGTTATAGATTTAAAATTTACAATAAAGCTTCAATTATTTTATCATGAAATTTTAGTGAATCTTACAAAACACAAGGAAACAGCATATCATATTGAACATTTTTTATAACAAATAACAATCAGTTACTATTTACAGTGAATTGCTTTACATAATTGTGGGAATATATATTTTATAAATTACTCAAACACTAAGCTGGCTCTGTTTTTAAAATAAATATTTTCCTTTTTGTGTAACTTTTCATGTACAACATTAATGACGTCAATAACATAAATCGTCGTTTTGTTTTAGTCTACCTTTATGCACATTTTGTGCGCCCTTTTTAAATTTATCCGGATGAAAATAAAAACAAACAAGAATTTGTCTAAACAATAAATGTTTAGACAATTTCTTGTTTGTTTTCATATTTGAAACTTTCTCAAATCTTCAATTTATTTTTTACGATTACGATAGGGAGTATAATGAACAACTGACTGTTCGTATATCATTTAAACTATAAAGTTGATATTCTTGACAAGAGTGCATTATTGACCGGTTCAAACCTAATAATAATAATAATATGTAAGTGTTGAAAACTAAATTTGAGATTGCTCTGCCTTAATTTTATTAACGTTTGAATAGCAGAAGTGAAAGTTATTTCCCCACATTCTTGCCAGCTGTACCTCTTTGCAGACACGAAATCATATCTAGTTTTAAATTGAGTATCAATCATGGGTCGCTGGAGAGGAAAGTTTTAACCTCACTTTTAGTTCTCAGTGCGAATGTCTGTCTGGTTTGAGGTGCGCTCATTTTGGCAGCTAATTATACTATATGGAGTTCTATAATACCTTCAGTCCATGCATGAAGATTTAAGACCCGAAATAGCGCAACTGTCAATAGCTCCTCTTGAAGTAGTAAACAATAAGTGTACTGAGTGAGTCAATTACATATTATAACACCAAAGTATTATTGAAGATGTTTGTTTTATTTTGTGAAACTTTCGATTCTTCATCCGTTTCTATTAATATACGACAACACATTAAACTATGTTTGTAGAACCTATCTGTTTTCCTCATCATATTGTAATAACCAATATCCGCAAAAGATTGAATGCCTACATGTTAAAGGTTCAGAAATGCATGACTGGGTTGGGTAATTAGCAACTAGTGTTTGGGGCTAATTTAATTAATATAATTTTCACTGGCCAAACCAAATATTGTACTGTTTCGTGTAGTCAGGAAAACAAAAAAATATCAGAAATTCGCGCATATTTTCCGGATTGTTGAAATACATTGATATAAACATTCGCATGTATAATAATATTTTTAGACATTTTAAGAATTCTGTCAATTAGATATTTTAGAATATTTTTCACAAAAACTAATATTTTATCAATTTCTGTTGTAAATTTGCACTTATACTGTGTACATAACAACTAACTATGAGTTCAGAAATCTCTGTTAGAAATATGGTATTGTACTATAAATAGTTTAAAACTCAATAAATGTATTTTAATTATTTTGAACATTTTAAATAACACCGGGGAATTTACAATAATCAATTTAGAAATATATAGTAACTAGTTACATGTTAAAGAAATAATAAACAAAGTTAAGTTATATGCCCGTCAATCCGTTCTCATTGAATTTAATTTCTAAGTATGGCAAATCTTTGTGAAATTTCGCATTATCATAATTAATATCATCGGGAGTGAAGGGTAACTATTACTAACCATGTTTTATCTAAAATACATCAAGAGTCTTAAAACTCTAAATATAAAATCCAGGTTTTGAAAATTTCAGGAAAATTGAAATATTATCAATTATTTTCTAAACGTTTTTAAAAATTTGTTTTACTGTATTTAGAAAAAAGTTTTATTCTGTTTTTCAGAATGTTATGTTTGTAACATTTTATCCTACGTAACACAGATCAATAAAGGGATATATTTGAAAAAACGTATCCTCAACTTAAACTTATCATTTTCAATGAATATAGTTTTAAAGTTTTATATATTTTCTTCTTTATCACATTATATTTTATGCTAATTATATATATGATTTGTAGGAATTGAAGTGAAATTAATATTTATATTAATCATATTATTATGGTAGGTAAAAACGTATTTACTTTAGCACATTTTTATTAAATGAATGGAAAAGTGTAGAGTTTGGCTTCATTCTTCCCAAATAAATCTGTACAGGAAACGAAAGACGTAGTAACTATCGAGTATGTAAGTAAGCATGTATTATTTACCTGACCTATACAAGTGCCCTCCTATCCTCCTAACAATCCCGTATACCACCTCTGTCCCACCTAGCCGGCAGTAGTGGAGGAGGAGGGGGTCCAGCGAGCATGTTCTCGGCCCAGTTCGCGAGTCTGCGTCGTCTTAACATCCCCGGGCGGGGGGGCAGTGGTGGCGGGGGGAGCGGCGGTGACTCGGCGGCCAACAAGCGGTTCAGCTACACTGGGGAGGACACGGATCGTCTGCTGGACAACCTTCGTCCGGTCACACTCACTGTCAAAAACTTCTTCAAGCAGGTGACCACTCTTTCACTTCTTCATGTGTTGTATTCTGTTGAGCTATGCGCAATTGGATTGAGGAAGTAAGAATCGACTTCAGAAAAAATTAAACTAAAAATTACTAAAAATTAGACGGAGTCTATTATTGGGAAATATAGAGCAAAACTTATATTACGATGTTTGGTGACTTTATTAATTTTATATTTTACTTGTTTTGTTTTGATTTTTGAAATATCGATTGTTTATTTAAAAATCGAAATTATCTATGTAAAAATAATTTGGGCTTTTTATACAATCTTGTATGGTTTTGTAGTTGTTGTCAACCCGAAGATAAAATAGCACAAACAATGCAAATAAAAGCATTCTGAACAAACTCCTAAGAACTGCTGCTAATGGACTGACAGACGCAGCTGTTTGGCCGGAGAGGGATAATATATGAGTTGCACTGCTGGGTACTTAAGCTCCGCTGCTTCCTCACATCTGATCACCAGAGTTTTCTTAACCAACTAGACTAACTCTTTTTCGATTAATTTGAAATGTTGAGCTCGTACAGCCTCCTACATATTATTATTATATCGATATTTGAGTAGTTCTAAATAGCTATTAAGGTTCAAAACCTGGCTGGAAACTTTTGACAAATATAATATTGTTATAGTAAATTGAATAACAAATACTGTTTCGTTCATTGTGATGAAAACTGTCTTTCTTCATTGAAAATCAGGTGAATTTTCCTGCACATAACTAAATTAAGGTAAGATTAATAAAATGATCAATTTGATTTATTTTAATACAAAATAGGGAACTAAGGCTAATTAAGTCTATACATACTATAATTTGTAGTAAGCAATTATTTATTTCATTCATGCATAAAACTAAACACTGCTGAGGGCAGAATCTGTCCAAAACAAATCAAGGAATTTTTTAAAGATTATTAATTTACATTCGACACTTATTGACACTTCAGATCAATAACAAAAATGTGATGGACGTATTCCTACTCTAATATTCTAAATGTAATGCGTGTTCACTTAGCTTTTTTGTCTGTCCTATACGAGATTATTAAAAAAATTATTCTTTCCAGTCCTTATTTTTTTATTCGTGGTTTTAATTTCCGATAAAAACATTATTAAGAATCCCTCAAATAGTTGAACTTTTGAAACGATGAGTTGAACTGCTGATCAACAATGAGGGATAATTTTACCCAATGTAGTTTTAGTGAAAAATAATAGTCATTTACATTAAATGATTTACTCAAGTGGATTAAATTGTTTACTCAAGCTAGGATTCTACTTGTTATAAACGCTGACCTAATCTTCTCTATTGAATTTGTTAGTCATTTGCTGAGTTTCTTTAATTATTCTCTTGAGACGTGCGTTATTGTTGTTAAACTTTTTCAATATTTCATAGTTTATGCACGTTTCTTTTGCATCGAATACAATTTAGTCGATCATTTTAATCAATTTTTTCATTTCTGAAGACCAAATTCATATTTCAAATTTTGTTAACTTAGTAGAATTATGCTTACAAAAAATAATAAACTTTAACCTAAAAATAATTTTATAACTTTTTATAAATTTTTTCTCAAACTTTATAATAGGCAATATTTCAATATTTGGTTATATATTATATTGGTTTATTGTTTTATTTTTGCAAAAATTATATAATATATTAGAAATATTCAAAACAATAAATCGGATAATATATTATATTTATGTTCTTTTCATTGGATTGAATCTTTAGGTTAAAAATTATTAGTTAATTTCATATAATATGACCATATCACTCAATGGTGTGACTGTGGCCTTCAGGAGTCGGAGAAGATGAGCGAGGACGACCTGTTCAAATACCTGGCCGACCTGAAGCGGCCTAACGCGGTGATGAAGCGGCTCAAGAGTCTGCCCGGCTGTATGGAGCTGCGGGTCCAGTCGGCCCCCGAGGAGATGGCCTATCTGCTCACTCCCGAGCATCTCCGGGTTTCTTCCTCCTCCTCCTCCTCTCTCTCCCCCTCCCCCTCCCCCTCCACTGCTGCTGACTACCACTCGGGAGGCGGCAAGCCTACACTCGAGGTGATGGAGATGCCGCAGCGGGAGGTCTACTCGCCCAATGCCATCTATCGGTGAGTGTTCGGGTTTCTTCTTCTGCCTTTTTTCTGTGGGTGTTTGGACGTGCACGTGCTAAAATCGATGTATAGATAAGCCGTGGAGGGTCTTGAACCGCTTTATCATGTTCCACTGGTATGTCTACCATGTGATCATGTGATAGTCCTGTTGCATTCTGAGCAAGTAATGCTAGGATTTATTTAGTCTACTCTATGGGATGTTTGACTGAACAACCGCTCTAGAATCTGTATTTTGTGCCCTAATTTCCCCCAATGCTTTTCTCATTTTTACACTCTATAAACAAAAACAAAATTCAAAATATTATGATCTTATATGGTTTTTGTTGTGTTTTGGTTAAATATTTTACGACTATCGGTATTTTATTCCTTTAATTAACTCTGTAGGAGTTGCAAAGGAACCTTATAAATCACTTTAGTGTATTAGAGAACATCAACGTGTTTATTTTGTGTCTGATTTATGGTTCTGATCCTGAATATCGATTAATTTAGCCCCCTGCACATGGCTCATAGTTTAAGTTGCTGACTAAATCTTTCAAAAATACTTGATAGGCAATATTAATTGGTCGACTTTATTAAAATAAAATTGCTGGCATTTTTCTTTATTACTATATACTATCTAATTTAATTTAGTTTTCACAAAATATACAAATATTATTACGTCGTTTTAAAATATTTAATAAATATAATAAGTGTTCTAAATTTAAGCTATGTGAAAAGTTTTAATCTTTTATATATAAAAATAATATTGTATACTATTAAATCCTAGAATTCCTATGAACTATTTCACCAATGGTTGTAACTGTAGATATCAGATTGATCTATACATTGCTGACTATTGATTTTGCGACACATTAAAAGGGCATAAATTAGAAGATTCATTTATGGATATTATCGGATGCATCAAACAATACTGATATGGGTATCTTTTTTTCATTTTTTAGACATTATTGTCAAATATAATAGATTTAATTTGCTTTTTTCTTGAAAATATTAAACAAATAATAAAACAGTATTCAAATTATTTTATATTGGTTAGGTGAGTAGTTCATTTATATCATCAGAACATTACATTCATATCATTCATTCGTATTTTTTGTTACTACATCTTTCTACTTTTTGCGTTTCTCATTAGTTTTGTTCAGTTCAAAATTTAAAACATAAGTAATATTGCATAATATTTCTCTCTTTTTTTTAAATAAAACGCTTTTAAGCTTTCTGGACAAAACTATAAATTGTGCACAAATTAAAAACGTGAAGGTGAAAGTTGGATAAAAATTAAGCCACATTTATATTTTTTATAAAAGAAAAAAGTGAACTAACTTCCATTGCAAAAATGAAACAATACGGTATTCAATTGTTAATAATGATTATTAATTATTAAGCAATAACATATAATAATAAAACCATTAGATTTCTATCGATATTTTCTTTAGTTTAGTTAAGCTACTAAATAAAGGTGTGATTGTTAAGCTAGCGTGTCTGGTGCCAGTGACCCGCCATGTTTTTTTGTCCCCGTCACCAGCAACCTTCTCTATGTGTACCCACGAGGCGTCAACTTCTCGAGTCGTCAGGGGTCGTCCAGGAATATCGCAGTTCGTGTCCAACTTATGTTCGTTGATGGCGACAGAATGAAGCCACTTCCGGTGAGTTATAACTGAGAGAGAGTAAACCAAGGAATAATGAACATTTAGGTACTTTCCAAATAACGTTTATATGGATGTTTCTGTTTTATTCTTTCACGGTTTAATTATTTTATTTAATCTTTTAATTAATTAATTTAATCTTTTAATTAATTTATTTAATCACATTTGATCTTTCTGAAACCTTTCATACATTATCAAAGCTTGCATTCGTAGTGGTTTATTATATAAAACAGGGCTTTTATGATGTAAAAACCAGAAATAGATGTTTATAATTTTTTTATGAAATTGGGAAGTTAGTATTTAAACACCATATTATTATTTAATTAGATGATTGTTTGTCATTAATTCGTTTCTGACTTGTAAATATTACTATGCGTTGCCTATATATTATATTCAGCCTCTAACTTTCAGAATTAGCTTTTACAATACCTAATTAATAAAGCCAAATATAATTAAGTAGTAATCCACATCTATTACATGTATTTTACACAAATAACAATGGAAATTATTTAAATAAACTTAGGTTTAGTACAGTTGACAAATCCATGGCAAATTGTAAAATTAAGGTAATGATAAGTTATTGTAAAATATTGTCCTTTGTTTTAGGTTTGACTTTTAAGCAGATACATAATTATAAAGTATTATTTCAATTTCTTTTCATTAACAGAAATCGAGTAACTGAGTTGACACATGAAATATGACAGTTTAATATGGAATATTATATATTTTTTCATCTGCCATTCAATAACCAAAACTATTATGAAATTATAATCGTCAATCTAAAAAAATTCTTTTTTTTGTAATAGTGTAATACTCAAAGATAGTATGGCTATAGATTATATTATGTATGTACCTAAATAAATTCTCTGAGAATACAGGAATATCATCGATACAGGAGACACTTCATATGAAATTCTGAAGAAACCTATTTGTTTATATGTTTGTTAAAGTTTTGTTTTTTGAAGAGACTAAACGTATTTTATTGCTTCATTTTCTATTATTAACAAATTATCAATTCACATTCTAGTTTTGACAATAAGTCAAAATAAGTCAAAGGTCATTTTGGCCATCGGGACACCCAGTCTAACCATTTTTGACTAATTAATGATGTTATGATACGGTTATTGTCAGTGAATCACAATATGTCTATATCCAGGCATATTCATATTTCGAAAGAAAATGCTCTTCCCACATAGTTTATATACAGCCCCTTTTTCATAGAATCATCCAATTATCTATACAATTTACGTTTTTTGATTGCGCTATTTTTCCCGATATTACATTAAATCCTATTACTTATTATTGAATTAATAGATTCAGATAACTATTTTATTCAATGACGACTAGGCTCTTATTATTCAAAGTAATTATGAATAAAACTATGTCTAATCTTGACACCTTTTTTTATAGCATTCCAATGTTCTATTTTTTTCAGTTAATTTTTGGTAAATCTAATTGTCCGGAATTCTCGAATGAAGCTTTCACAACTGTACTTTACCATAGCAAGTAAGTATCAATTTATCTGTTTATTTGTTTAATTTAAATTTAAATATATTTCAAAATGATCCTGTGTGATAAATAAACAATTGACCAATTTCATTGAACACAATTTACCTACAGTACACAGTTTTTTTTTTCAAACTCATTATATCGTATACATTTTGAACCTATGAGTAACATTTATTAGTGTTGAAAATTTGACATAATAATATGATTCAAATCGGACTAAAATTGGGCCAACTAATAATCTGATTTCAGTAAAATTAAGGTACAATTGTTAATGTTATGAAGAACAACTACTGTTTTCCCGAATTAATGAAGTTTTTATTTTGCCTTGAATTATATAAAATAATGTTCAGAAAACTGTGAATAAAATAAAAGATTAAGTGACTGTGAGACTTCTTGGAGATATAATGCTTTTGAATCTTCTGTTTAGTTCTAGTGTGTTTTCAGTAAATATATAAACTTCCAATATTGTTATTTTAAAAAATTTAAAGCTTTTATGATATTTAATGATATATATTCAAGGCTAATTAAAAATTACGAAAATCAAAATATTTCTGAATATATTCTACAAAAACCATATTATTATAGAATGATCCATGGTATGTATATTTAGTTTTAGAGTTAGTTTTTCTCACATAGTCTTTTTTCTCCATTAATAAATTAAAATGATATCTTTATAAACTCTTGAAATAGTTAAAGTTGAGATTCTAAAAATCATCGGAAACTGAACAGAAATTCCGTAATTTCGAAACATTGAATTAGAAGGTGTGTAGCCAATCTTGATTAAATTGTACCGAATCGTGCTTTCATTCAGTATGATAATCGCCTCTCTCTCTCCCCCCCCCCACACTTACCCGCTACAGAAATCCTGACTTCTATGACGAGATGAAGATCCAACTTCCAGGACACCTCCAGGAGAACCACTTTCTTCTCTTCACTTTCTATCACATTAGTTGCCAGCCGAGGAAGGTGGAAACTGCCCCAGCTGCTGAGGCGATCATTGGATATTCCGTAAGGACTTTCTCGACCAACCTTTTCAGGGTTCTTAGCAGTCCAGGCAATTAACTAAAAGTCATAGATTAATAATATTGTCCTATCAGTGTATACTGTGGAAAATATAAATCAATGATAACTTCAATACTAACTGGTACGATAAATCAATAAACAAACATTCGCAAATTATGTTTGCTGGTGGTATGATCGGACGTTGTATATCACATTTTTGTCACAACACTTTTGCAATGACTTAGATTGTTTCATAATGTTGGTTTTTAAAGATTCTTTGGCCTTTTAATTTTGTAGAAATAACTCAATAATAATAAATAAGTTGATAACTATCGACAGGAACCCTTTCTGTATAGTGTTACAAGGTTATGCTGAAATGAAAATTTAAATGTTTCCGTAAACAATCCTTCATTCATTTAGTTACATTCTAATTTCGTTTCTGATTTCACGTAAAAACTTTTTCTGTCAGTATTCCATATTCAATATAAATATGTAATACTAATTAAATTATTTGTTGTATTATATAATACTTAATTAATAATACTTATTACACATTATATAATACTAAAACGAAACGAAATTATAAAGTGAATAATAATATAATTAATTAATTTTAGAGACAACTTCGTTAAATTAAAAAAATTGACAAACGCATTATTCTAATAACATTACACAGAAGAGGTTCCTCATCAGTTCCTCAGTGGAATACTTAGTAGGATGTTAATGATGTGTCATTTTATATATTAGTGTAACTTAATAGTTTTTCTACTTCACGATGTTGTCTTCGGGTAGTTATTTTCTCTCTCTCTCTCTTGCGCGTTGAAGAACACGAAATCTAGATCGGCAGTTTTGACTTCTTACTCTATTTAAATCGAGGTTCTAGAATAATTTTTTTTTATTTTGACGAAAATTAGATTATTTGGGAACATGTCTGATGGTGGACCAGTGCGAGTAGCCTATCGCTTTAGCGACATTGAGTGGATATTGTTTCAACAATTTCTCTCTCTCTCTCTGAATCAGTGGCTACCACTGTTACACTCTGGTCGGCTAGAAAGCGGTGATTTCAGTCTTCTCATCGCCCAAGAGAAGCCCTCCCCCAGTCTGGCCTGTATTCGGCCGGAACTTCAGGAGATGTCAGATAAAGTGAGCCTACTTACTGTTATGTTGGTACACACCTTCTCTGTCTTTTGATTATACTGTGGAAAGAGAATATCAATTTCGATTAAATATAATATACAACACTAATTTCCATAAGATATCTTAGTCAAATATTATTTAGTTCGTATAAATTTGACTACAACGTTTTTGTTTTACATTTCAATTTAAAAAATATTATTTATTTATTAAAACTGTATACAGACATGTTCAAAATCAGATTTACATTACCAGTTTGTGAAACTATATATTGAAAGAACAATATTATTGAATGCTTGATCTTCACGTATAATTTTATTTTCGTATATGTTACAAATTACTTTTCACTAGTAGCATATTATCACAGTGAGACAAAATAAAGTACGTTCTGTTCCACTACTCTTTAAAACATCCAAATTCAACGAACGTATGAACATAATTATTTGCAACGAACTAACATAACTCATGCCGCGGCAGTAAGAGCTTTTTATTTCACAATCCTGCAGTGCACTAAACTTTCTCCTCCAGTATTTTGTGGATGCAGTGAAATGGGTGGACAACCACAAGGAGCTCTTCCGTGTCAATCTGTCACTAGTAAGTACGGTGCATCCCCAAGACGCCACTATCGATCGTTTCATGCGGGTCTGTCACACGGCCGAGTCCTTCGTGGAATCGTCGACAGGTGGACGTCATAGTGGAGCTAAGTCGTAAGTTGTATCCTCGGTTGTCTGCTGTTCTCTTGACTTCACATGGTTGGGATGGTGAAATAGAATCTTTGGAATGGTGTGGAATGTATGGATTTCTTGTAACTGTCGTATGTTATATACCAGAAATGCGTTTATAAAGGAAATTTTTGTTTTGTTATTTGTGGGTTTAGATGAAAAATTCGTTGTGTTTCTGACATGTTAAAATTGCTTCTTCTTTGATTAATCGATGTTGATTAAATTATTTGATTGATACATTTTTAAAAGATAAAAAATTTTATGCAAAAAAGCTTTTGTTACTAAAAGGTGGCTAACTTCTTTTCATGTAATAGTATAATTAAAATTAGTTATTACAGCGTATATTTAATTTCTAGTGCTTTGACTTCCTTTTAAAAAATATTATCTTACGTTTAATATACTGTCAAGCATGTTAAATTGAAAATGTTTGCTATATTTCGCTAGATTTACTTTACATAGCAATTCATATATTATTATTATTATTCACACATTAAATTAAACATTAACAATGCATGGTTATTCATGTACTAATGGAAAGTCACCCATAGAAAATCGTCTCTAATTAATTCATTGTAAACGGAATTCACCCATATCAATGTAAAGTTTTAAAGCCCTGATCATTACTCCCCCTCCATCAGTGGAATGACCTCAGCTGAATCTCTGGCCAGGGAGCTGGACGCATCCATGCGCGACCTCTCCCGCGCCTCACTGGAGCGCTTCGTCAATTTCTCCACCCCGGTATTGGACCGCCTGCTGCGGTTGATCGTGGCTCCGCCCCGACTGGCCGAAGTGGGGGTCAAACTGGAGCAGGTGGCCTTCCAGACGCTGGCCCAACTGGTGGCTCGAGTCACCCAACAACTGCCCGATAAGAATGACATTCACGGGAGGAACTCGTTGCTCACCTCCTACATCAAGTACTCCTGCTCGATACCGCGGGTGGGAAGTGCCGGTGATGTTGGTGAGTGGCTTCGTGGTGTATACACTGGGCCGGGACTGGTTCACTTGCTGGTTGTTTGTGGGGTTTAATGCACGAGATAATATGGTTGACATTAGTGATGCTTCCGTAAAATAATTTCAAAGTTCGTACGGCCCCTTGATTACCCTTAGTTACCTAAAACCCCCTTAAAACTCAGGAATTTTGTTACATACTAAAATAAATTTTTGCTCATTGTTCTTATTCTACTACTAAGTAAATTAATATTGTAATGTTGAAAATGTATATTTTTTGTTTCATTGGAGTTTTCAAAATTTTATAAACTTTCAAACGTTTCAAACACTGACTTTATAACAGTATTTAATATAAACAATCTGTTAAAGCAATGTATAACACTAATACGTCATGTTTTTTATTTAAAAATAGATGTTTGCAGTAGCTAACTAAGTATTTTTTATATTGTGCCAACAATTGATATGACTATTCTATGGCTCAAATAAACAGAATTATATATTTTTAGGCACACACATAGATCAGCATACAATTATGAATATAGTTATTTAAACGCATTAAATAGAATTTATTCGTTTCGTAGTTATAGAAACCGGGTAGGGAAGTCTGCTGGTATACTTAAGCCCTAATAATCAACATTATATCAATATCAATATATATATCAATAACCAATATGATAATCAACAGTTGAAATATCTGTTATAGTTATTATTTCAGTATTAAATGTAGACTACAAAATCTAACAATTTTACATGAGATCCAAAAAATGGTATCCTTTATATATGAGTCTATGTGTGCTATTCATTAATTTGAAATATTTAGATTTATTATTAATTTGGAGCAAATTAAAAAGGCAATACCTTTTGCATTATTATTTAAAATAAAAAAGAAGTAAAACATTTGTGAATTTTCTTTATAGTTTGTTTAGTTGTCAATCACTTGAATATTGTTCAAAGTAACATTCAACACATTTTCTGGTTTATACTATAATCAAATTTAAGCAGGCAACGTTGTAAATTTTAAACAAGTAAACGCAATTCTAAAAAAATCCAAGATCCATGACGTTAAATATTTTAAGTTGTATGATATTATTGTTTAATACTATTAATAAATACAAAACATCAGACCATTGTAATAGTACGAAATGGCGATTTTCTTCATGATAGTTATTTTCAATATTGCGTTTATGTAGTTTGCTTATGGTTTCCTATTGGTAAATAATGTTAGATTGTAAAATAAAAGTTGGTCATACATATATTATGCAAGACTATGCAATAGACTCGACGTTTAAGAAACGTCGTATTATAAAATGTAATTCACACATTATTTTGCTGTATCGAAACGTGTCGTCTAATTTTTGTTACATTTTAAACACGTTATTATTAAATTGGAAATGAAACATTGAATACATTCGAAATACAATCTGAAACTGATTATATTATTTATTGCATGCGAGTAAAACAGTTTACAATTCTATCGATATTTTTGCACTATATAAGGCTAAATGAGCCAAATTTTTGACAAAATATGCGTTTGTAATTTTTTAAATCGGTTGTACATATTATACGAGGAACTACTATTAGAGTGTTCAAAATCGCTGAGAAGTTCCGTTTTTATTGTTTTCACTGATTCTATTATAATATTTTGTTTATACACAACGTTTAAATGGTAATTAATTTTTTTAATTTCTGTCTAATTGTCTTCTAGCGACAGGATAGTATTTCTTTTACTTCCCTCGGTTATTTCGGTTTATTTTTTACCTCTGGGAGATGTGGTCTATTAGTATGCTCTATCCCGCCCTAAATACAATTGGTTTGTACAAAAATACCTGGGAAGCTTAAGTTTGGCTCGAGCATAACATAGGATAATGTTGTGTAACAGAGTTTACTTCTGCTTGCCTTATACATTTTATATTATAGTTATTAGACCTGGAAAATGTTATAAATTAATTTAATAAATAAAAATTATTTAAAAAAAATTAAATTAATATTTGTAATGAACATTATTAAAAATCTACATTTTTCAAAATATAAATTTTTGCTCTGCTTATCATTTTGAGTTTACCCACAAAAATACTTCTGATTAACAACTAAGACAAAGTGTTCTACATATTTTTAATATTATCGAACGGTTCTTCTTAACTTTTCGAATACATTGCGTATTTAAAAAAATCAAAATCTGATCAACCTAAGCGATTTTATATAGAGAAGAGATTTGGAAAGCCCATATAACCTGAGATTGAAGGGTTTTGAACAATAGCCCCCTGATTTGACCCCCATTCCCATCTGTAACACTGTTCAGAGACCGGCCGGCTGCATCGTCCTCTTTCCATGCCATCGACCCGCGACTACAATCTGGTCAACCGGTCCAGCCCCACCTCCCTAACCGCGGTGCCCTCCTTCCCTTCCAATCTGTCCACTGCCGAGTTCGTCCAATCGCGGCAATTCGCGTGTCGAAAGCGAAAGGTGAGTGGGGCAGTTGGGGTAAACTAATCGATGAAATTCTTTAAAATGGTTTAATCCTGAATTAATCATGTTGAATGAAAATTTGATTATTTTGTTAACTGATCAATTCAAAGATAGATAGATTGATTCACTAACTTTTTACGTTTATATGTTTACCAAGTGTGCAGTTTATGATCCAAATTATAATAAATTGACATTTATTTTTATTTAACAAATATATTTTAAAAATGTGATCGCGGTGTGATCGATGTGTGTTACTATTCATATACTACATAAAATAAAATAATGAAATCATCTATTAAAGAGATTTAATGTACAGTAATGTACATTTTTTTACATTTTCATCATCTTACTATATTTGAGTTAAAGTTTTAGACTTAACAATATAATGATGTATTGATTTATTTTGTCTGAAACGGAACCCTGTTTTGGCATTAATCAGCGTTCTTCCTTGCCTTGAAAATATTGAAAAATCATGAATTTTAACTGTAACCTTGACATTCACATAAATTCTTCAAAAAGGGAAGTAAAAGATATTGTTAGTCTTCAAAAAAAGCCTCGAATTAATTACTTCATTTATTTGTATGTCATAGTTTAAAATGTTGATAGAAGTAATATTTTTGGTAACATGTTTTACAAATTATACGTATCTCTTCTATGTTCAACGATGGTAATATACAATACTTGTACGATCTTTTAAGTGATTGTGTTATATAAAATATGTGTTATTGTTTAAGATATTGTGTTATGTAAATATATTATATATATATTCTATTTTCGTTCCAAGGCTAACATGAACTTAAGTGTAAATGTCAAGTTAGAGGTATTCTCAGTGTATAATTCATGTCAACTCATTCCGCCCGTTCAAGATACTCGAAGTTTTGTTACAATGTATATAATATATCTCCTACACGTGAAAGAAATGAATCCAGGGGAGGAAATAGAAGGTATGAAAAGATGCTAAATTTGTGTATTAAAGAAGAAAAGCAGTCAGGAAAGTGATTCGATGTCATTACTTCTATAACTGGAGCCAATGTTACAGTTCATAGCTCTTCAAATCGAATGTTTTGTGAATAGGTGCACAGAAATAAACTTCTGATCGATCGATCAATTGAACAAAGTTACCAATCAATCACTAAAGGAGTGGGCAGCTGTATTTTTGCGAACAGTATTCATTACTAATTTGTAATAAAAACATAAGTGTCTGTTTTTTTTGTTTTTTTCTAATTTGATACATAAACATGGACTATATTACGCTGTAGTTAATTATCGCAAAATATGAATGAAATATTTTTGGTTTTGTGTTTTCTAGGTTTTTGCAGTCTCCACTTTGTAAAAAATAATTCAATTTCAGTGATTTTAAAAAACTGTTTCAGTTAAACAGTTTTTAATCATTAGCTTTCCAATACATTGAGATGAATTTGGTAGTGGTGAAATGGTATGAATCCTGATTAATATACCCTAACACTTTATATATTATGTTGTATGAGTACTGGTCTGTATGTTTGAATAAATCCAGAGATTAAGATCGTAACAATTTTACCTGGTAACTAGGAAAACCAAAATAAGGTCGATACCCTATGGGTCACCCTAAAGACTCTCAGCCTAAGATGTGATAGAAACTTATTGAAATTGATTTAAAGTTAATTATTTGTTTTTATAGTTCTTCAATATAAGCAAAACTAGGTACAGTGTGTTTACTTTATAGATACATCATGTCACCAAAATACTTGCGGTTTGTTTTATGATATTGTTATCAGTGTTCTACATTTTCTACACGGGGATATTAGCATGACACTCTGAATACGACCATCATTTACGATCAGTTAGATCAGTTATTGATTCACGTTTATGGGATTGTAATGTTAGTTAATAATATCTCACACGAGGAGATGACGAAGGGATGAAAAGCTGTATACCATAACACTGAATGCTCAGCTGAAATGTGACGTCTAACTTAGTTGTAAAATGCAGCAAACGGTTTCATCACTTGTTTATCATGTTATATACCTTATTCGTGATTAATGTATAATACAGTATAACCTGGTTAGTTTAACTTATTTTAATTTTTAATACTTATTAATTTTATACACCTACTATAATATACATATATATTTTCAATTTGTACAACCATTTCACGTATTTTTCAAGTTGTAAATGATTGATACTTACATTTACACATTTTGAACGACTGTCATTAATTTGTACAATACATTAAATAATTTGTGTGGTGGTTTTATGTTATTGATGTCTAGTAGTTTCTAGTTATTTATATCGTATTGGATAAAATGTTAGTAATGCCAATAGTTTACTGTAATCTAGTAAATTGGTTTTCTTATGCCATATATTTAAAAGTTAGCAGTTGAAACTTCGGGTAAGCGATCACAAATTAGAAATTGGAAACATCCAATTATCGAGCTGTTCCCCTTCCTAATGTTTCATGCTAAATGTTTTAACCGGAACGAATGTAACAAAAATATTCAACGTTATCGGCCATGTCTCTTCCAAATTTTAATTAACGAATGGGCTCAATTTTATTGGAAGGAGAAGATATTCTGTTATTGGAAATATTTTATAAAATTTTTTGATGTGTTTTTAAGGATTTATTTGTTAATGAGATTTGTTATCGTTCTATTCAATGCTTACCTGATTATCAAAGCTTTTAAAGTTCGATAATGCGTTTTTCTGTTGTACTGTTGTTCTGTCATTCGTGATCCACAAAAATATTTTAAATGATCTCTAACAAACCAGTGTACTAAAAGGGAACAGTTGTCATTTATATTTTGAAAGAACATATTTTACGTTTTCAATACGATGACAATGCAACAGTGAAGTTACTGATATTAACACTTATTAATCTTTTGTCACTGTGAAGTTGTTCCACCGTCTACATTCATATTGTAATCATTTCTAGTATCCATTTACTTTATCAAACTTCAGAAATATTATGTTCATCAAATTTATTATGTATAAACTAATGTCTAGAACTGTCTTTCTTTTAAACTCTAAATACATAATGGGTAATTACTGCGGTTTAAACAATTTTGTTGTTTGTCATCATATTTTTATTATTGCTATTATTAATATAATTTACTGTTTCATAATTACATTAATCGTTCCTAACAATAATAATATGGAATTGTCTATCAGCAAGAAAATGTAACAATTTCGACTATATGTTATGATAACATGTGATATCCTAGATATTCTGTATCTCCAGTTAAAATCTGTACATTTTGATTTAAACCTATCTCATTTAGTTATATTTGTAGTCTTATATAAGCAAACAATACTTATTTATATAGCTATATTAAGCACACCTGGTTCTGGACGATGAAAGTAGGTTACTGCTGGGATAATTAATGTTTAAAAACATATTTTAAATTTGTTTTACTACAATCCACCAATTGACATAAATTATTAGGATAAACACGCTGCTTATTCTACTAAACTACGGAAATGTTAATATCTTCAGCAACGAATATGCTTCGAATTAAGTCATATACATAGTAATGCATAGAGTATATTATATTATAGATCAACTGAAAGAGGCAATGTCTGTATTATGTGCAGATACTGATACTTACATTCCATAATATTTAAATATAAAACCAGAAATGATCAAAATAATATGTAGTAACACAATTTTATAATAATATCAATATAATTTAAAGGGAAAACAACAACTGGAACCGAACTCATTATGGTCAAACAAAAAGAACTTGTTATTATGAAGCCACAAATATAAATTTATAATATATAATAAAACCCACAAATAACTTATACTCTATAAAACAGGCCTTGAGTGATAAGATGGCAAGTCTAACTTGTAGATTTAAAAGACATCCTACCAAATCCGTATATGATAGTTGTCCCTATTATGCTGCAAGAAATTGATCGGCTAGGGTATATCAAACTTACAAATATTATTGTATTTTTATACTATTGATAACTATTGATATAATTGAAATATTTTGACACATTTGTGTAGAATTTCCACGAAGAACTGCTATTTAATTGGGCGATCTCGTGTGGTCATCAACCGGAGGTTGTCATGGAGATTGCTTGGTTCTTCTTTGAGCTATTGGTAAGATGTTAACCATGTTATTGAAAAGATGGTACTAATACTAAATAATCTCGGTGTTTTTTTCTGGGTCTTTTCCCCTCTAACACCACACTCCAGATCCGCGCCATAAGCGACCACATGATCGACACAGGCATCTTCGAGAGTCCGCGCGACTCCCGGTTCTCACAGCAGTTTGTCGACGACCTCTCCTCCTTGGTCAGCCTGACCACCCGGTACATCGTGGATCACCACATGACCGGTGCCGGCTGGATGGCCGCTTCCTCTGCTGCCACTGGCGGCGTCGGCTCTAGTGCCGGTGATCAGGGGGGAGGCCTGCCAGACTCGATCCCCATGTCGCTCCAGCTAGTGACCAAGCAGTTGAACCGGGCCTTGGCTTTCCTACTGCTGGATCTCTTCTCCTTTATGGATCGGGGATTTGTGCTGCAGCAGATCAAGCATTACTGCACTACGGTAGGTGAACCATTTACGTTAATTAAACTGTTTTGTCAATTTTAACTGTGCACATAATATTCTTTGATTGGTGAGCCCCCTACGTTTTAGAGGGGTACTAACATCAGAGTCAACTTTAAAGTTCATTCTTAAAATTAGAAAATACTATTTATTATATTGTTGAGAAATGAATAGCGAAGAGTTAATATGACATTTTTTAAACTATTTAAACTGATAATAAATCGGTATAATAAATATATAATTTTAACAGAATTGATTGAATAAAAAACTTAATGTAAAAAGATAACGTGTATGGATAATATAGAAATAGATTAAATGACTTTTTCAAAATATATTAAAACTTATCTAAAAAATACTGCATTTTTACCCGTAAGCTTAGTCAAAATGAACCCTGACATATAATATCATTAGTAATGTTTACCAAAATTACATTTTTATGAAGTCAGCTATAATATGATCATAAATCAATAATGATGTCTGTCTATTTACCGTTAGCGGATGTTGGATTGTGAAAACGTGTGCATTTTACTTCCACAGAAAGTTGTTATGCACCCATGGTTTGCCTGCCTGCTTATCATTACTATACTGTCTGAACTGATAATGTACTCTAATATTCTCGCTGGTTCTTTAATTACATCGAAATATTGCCTGCTTAAAAGTATTAATAGTAATAGCTATTTAATCAGATTAAATGACTGGTAATGATAAACGGTGAAAAGGTATTGTTTTTTTATTGAAAAGTGTGATCGGAGTCACACCATATTAATATCTGAAAAGCGCATTATTATTTGGCACGGAAGAATTTTCGAACGTGAATAACATAGATTTAATAGATATTATCTTTGACATAATATGTTCGTAAGTATGTATAATTAAGTACATAGACTTTTTAATTTATTAATTGATGTATTAATTAGCTATTAATTGTTATACATTTGATTAGAAGAAATATTCGCGCTTAATATAAAGCGTCAATTTATTTTACACCATTCTATTCTAATGAAACGTTACACTGTAATGAAGTGAGAACCCATAAACAGTGCTCCCCCTCCTCCCCTCCCCCCTCCGGCTACAGATCACAGCAAAGATTGCCGTACAGCAGGACGTGGTCTTTCTGATCCACTTGAAGTTGGAGTTCCTACGCATCGTGAGCAGTCACGAGCACTTCGTCCAGCTCAACCTGCCCCTGTTGCCGCTCACGAGTGGTCCACTGGGCGACATCACCTACGCCTTTCGTGAGGCCCACTTCCTGGCCGGACTGATCCTCTCAGAGGTGAAACTCTGTCTGGATTCTGGGTGGGTGCTGTTTGTGCTTACTTATATTCTGAGAATAGATTTATGTTTGTAAGGTTATTTGGATTGAGCATTAAACTAGCGTAAATCCCAACGCGGAATAGACAGGAGTTGAACACCGGTTGACGGCTTACGTTTTAATCATTGCGGCATGGTGCAGGCACTCCGGGCAACCAGTGTTCGTCTCCTGGCTATGCGATGGAGGGTCTAATTGTCAGTCTAAAATTATCCTTATGTTCTAAAGTTATGATCCAAAGCGGGCATCCCTTCCTATTAATTCGCTTCTGGAGTGGTACTGTCATTAGTAGGATAATTTTGTTCAGCTGATCAATTATTTTTTATATAGAATATATTTTATGTCTGTGACATGGAAGTGAGGAGAGGCAGGCAATAGTATATTAGTATATTTTGACCCAAGATCCAATAAAGTGGATAAAATAAGGCAGTCAAAGTATTTTATAGAAAAGTAATTGCAACTCGTAATAAATACATTTCTATTTAAAAGTTCATTCAAAATATGATAACATTACTATTTTATTTATCATTTAAAAAGTATATTTAATTAAATGAATAAAAATATTGTAATTAATTAATCATTGGGGGAATCAACAAATCTGACATTTGACTCCTTGATAAAGTTCATTCGAATTGATTGGATTGATCGAAATTTTGCTATATAAGACTTCTCAAGCAGACTATGTTCTTCTTCAAAGCCTCACTTTCCCCGCTTCTTTGGTTTATAATATAATAATATATAGCAAAATGTTTTAGTTAATATATAAGGGGGTTATACTATGTTATACAATATTATATAGGCTATATTATTTTGATATTGGTATACATATTAATTTTAATTAGTTTTTGTTTATAATCTTACAATTTTTGTAAATTTGTGGCGCAGAATCCTGAAATTGTAAATTTTTCCGATTTGTATATTATGTCGGTATAGAGATAGAAATAATTTCTTATTATATTATTTTAATTATTTCTGTTATTAATAATAAATATGACATATTTTATCATATTTAATTGAGCGCTACAAAAGTGGGAATTCAAGATGATTCATTTATTCTGATTACTAACTAACTTAGCTTACTTACCCCGGATAGGAATTTATTTGTATATTTAACAAAATGTTATGACTGAGTTTGTTCAACTAAATTATTTACAAACAGTTAAAGTAGTATTGCTTTTATACCTTGAACTGTTTGATCATTCAAAGTTGAATGTAGCCGTATATCAATTTGCGGTACTTAAATTTATCAGGGATCCAGATTGTTTGTTAGGATGGAGGTTTGTATACACCGTCTATAAAAATACATATTTTAATGTATAAACTTCATTCATGCCAATTTAACAAATTTGTAAAAGTGATGTATTGTAACTTTATGTATTGATACAATTTATAAAAAGTAAAGGTATCAGGGGCGCACATAGCATTTTTCGTTAGGGGTTTCCAAATTTATGAAAAGGGCACCATAGAGACATAAAGAAATAAAGAGAAATACCGAGTACTACTTTTCCCCCCACTTTTTCAGAGGGGCACTTTTTTCTAGAGAAAAAGGGCAGTTTCCGGGTACCGCGGAAACCCCCTCTATGTACGCCCCTGGGTATATAATGCAACGATTGTTTCCTCTCATCATAATGAATTATATTATGATTTTTAAACAGTTAAATTGGTAACATTAATTTAATTAAAAATTAACCATATTTATTTAGACTATAACTATTAGAATACCAAATTAGTTACTACATTTACTATAGTTGTTCAGGATCAAACTGGGATTATACTAGATGGTCAAATGTTGAATCAATAATTATATGCCGTCCCCTGATATTGATTTCTGTCAATATTTATATTTAATTTTTGTATGTTATAGTTTTTAAAATATTACATTATTATAAATCTCGTCGATATAATTGAATTTAACTTTCGGAACATGTCGAGCCTCTATAGCTCAGTGGTTAGAGCACTGGTCTCGTAAACCAGGGGTCATGAGTTCGAATCTCATTAGGGGCTACGTCGGTGAGACATTTTTTGGTCTAAAATGGTTTTTAACTGAATTAAATATTGTATTTGAATTAATCTATATAATTATATTTTTTAATCTTAATTGCATGTTCGTACTTCAGCCATTCAACTAATTTTTATGTACGATTTAAAATAATTATCCATTACATTTACATTGATTGCTACAATGTCAATGAAACTACTACACTGCACGAATTTACCCACTCTGTTTTTTCAACTTATGTTAATATCTAAGTATATTTACATATTTTAGAATAATATTAGTTTATTTTATAAATCAAATCTCAGAAGCAGTAATCTCAACGACTATTATTATAAATTTGTAGAATATTGACTGATTTCATTCTAAATTATTAATGGTATTACTATGTAAGTAGTATCATCTAATAAATTTTTATAATAATAAAAATTGTAAAATATTATTATTTGAAATATAGCGAACATATTATTCGCATAAATGTTAGGTTTGAAGAATAATAATGTAATCAAGTGTCAAAATAATGTTCAGTTGTATTTTGTATATAATCCGAATGTTATTTTATTATTATTTTTAATGTATATTCAAAAATATTGTTTGTATATTATAATAATTTTTTTTTAATTGTTTTTGATGGTTTGAGGAATTAAATGTGATCATTTATTATTATAAAGATAAAAAGCTAAATATCTAGTAAATTCTGCTTACCATAAATGAATAAAAATAGTAATTAAAATACACATTTTCTAATGATATTCACATGTTATAGTTATAATTAAATATTTTTTCAAGGGAAAGGGAAGGGAAGGGAAATATTTTAATTATTTTTCACTAAAATTTCAGGCAAGGGAAATATTTAAATTATTTTTCACTAAAATTTACTAAAATTCACCAAAGTTTACAACATAAATTTCACGATAAATAGCACTGAAATAAACATATTTTCCATTTTCAAACAATACAAAAATTATTTGGCATTTTATTAAATTAACTTATTAACTAATATTATTTGAATCCTGGTAGGGACTGAGTAAGGTAATTATAATAATAGTGTTTTAGACGCTATTCCATTTTTGTATTTACGATCAATGTACATGCAATATAGAAATGTACTGCGCCATATTAATTTATTAAATAAATATATTTGTTAATGAACGAAAATTTATTTAACTACTGAACTAAAAAATTCATAAAATTATAATTGTTTCGCATTTATAAAAGAGAATTTATTTAAATAATATAGAGCGTTTGATGCCCGATATAAATACTCAAATTCTAAATACATTTTGTTAAGCGGAATCATTGATTGTCATAAATTTTTATATTTCAAATTAATTCATTATAAAAAATATGTACTTCTGGAATCATATAAGATTTGTTTTTAATAAGTTTTTTGGCTATTCCCGGTATTAAAAAAACACAAAAAAAACACACACAGATCTTTCACGGTAATAAATATGTTTGTTACTTGCTATCGTTAATCTTGCCAACGAAGAAGGTTAACTATATGTGTGGCAGTAACAAACGTATTTATTACCGTAAAAGATCTATGTGTTTTTTAATTGTTTATTTTATTCTTGAATCTATGTAATCCAAAATTGTGACCAATTTCTTTTAATTTGATGTTATGCTACTTTCAATAATGTGCTAACAAGATATTTTACTCACGAATATAACCTTTCACAATTAAGCAGATATAAATAATCAATAAGAAGTGACCTCGGTTGTTGCGAACATTTATGTAAATTAAAAATATTTACGGAAATTATGTAAGTGTGATGATGTAAGTTATTATTATTTTACCGTGTTATTTGAAAAATACTTGATGCTTCAAAACACAAAGTACAATAAAAAACCACGTCTCTAACAGTATATATAAATACTTGGTCGGGTGAATATTCTATTTATTATATCGACATAATATGTTTACTAATATAAATCACTGACTTCGTTTGATAACACAAAAAAACGAAAGACTACACCGTTTTTCAACTTAGGTCTATAAAACTAGAACTGTGATTACTTTCCATCACACGTTGGAAAAGTTGGTAAACTTTGCTATTCGTAGAAGCAAGCATATATTTTATATATAGGGGCGCCGGAGCGCCCAGAACTTTGGGGGTGCCCTAGTCACGAGCGAGCAAAGTATTCAATTTGCGCGAATCGCAAATTTTTTTGACGTTTATTTACTAAGGCTATTACATACTCTAGATATATATTATACTATACTATTGCATAACTAAGAAAAAACTAAAACGGCTCACAACTATTGATACCATTATATTTATTGGAGGAAACATGATTTAAATAATAAAGAGGTTAGCATATAATAGGTGACACATTTTCAATTGGGAAAATCAAATGAATAATAGTGAACAACTAGAAATGTACAAATATTATAGATGGATTTCGATGGATCGTTGTAAAATAGATACTTGTTATACAATTAGGAAAATCAAAATCATTAAACAAATATGTAGATTATAGTTTAGTATTATGTAAATTATATATTATGTAAAATCAGTTATCAGAATGATCCAGTTATTATCCTTGAATGAACCGAACCATTTTCTCCTATTTTCATTGAGAGCAATAAAATCATCTGCTATCAACTTGAGGTTCAATTTTTCTGTTCTACAATTGTGAACATGTAAAACTAAAAGATTATTCATTCTCTTCTGACTCATCGTACTCCTTAAATACGTCTTCAGACGACGCAAGACAGAAAATATTCTTTCGGCAGTTGCACTTGTAATTGGAATGGTTAGGTATATTTTGAGGAATATGTCGATTTCGTTAAACATCGTTTTAAAGTATTTTGAAAAGTTTAGAACTTGAATCAAATCAGAAATACTATTAATTGGATGAGGAGTAGGTGTGTCGAGTGACTTTATAAGATCAGGGAGCATTTGAAGTTGAACGTTCAACCTGTCTTTATTCATATAATTGATATACAATGAAAATAGATTATCAGAGGGTGGTGTAAATTCACCATTTATAGCAGAGTTCAGCATTGTATTCTTCATTTATACACGATACCTATACGGCAAAACGTTATACTGCAGCCAAAGCAGCTGAATTGATAGCTGCAGATTCAGCCAGTAAACCAGAATCAAGCTGTGTCATTTATATATGTAGATAGATTCATAATTGTGATAGCATATTCATGTAGGTAGATACTCTAAATTTAGAAAAAAGGTGCCAAAAATTTAAAATTAGTGCAAATTTATTTAGGAACACATACATTTATTGGGTGTGCTTAACCTCATCTAAGCACACCCACCATAATTATTGGGTGTGCTCAGCACCACCAAGCACCCCCTGTTCCGGCGTAACTGAGGCACACTAGTCCTGCGGTCAAATGACTATTTTTCATTGAGCCTTGTTTTGGCGTCCTCCTAAAGTTTTTTTGCACTTTGACACCTTGTCACCTTTGGGCAATTTTCACAAAATGTACTTTTATACCGCCATTACCTAAAAATCAATTTCCGTCAATATTTCGAGTTCTATAGGCTACACCTGATTACAATCAGCGTGATTTTCTGATATAGAAAATGCAGAAAAAGTTTAGGAGGACGCCAAAACACACTTTTCCGTTTGACCGCAGAACTAAACTCAACGTGATTGGACAGTAAAACTGCATTAGATTTAGTAACAATAAACAAAATTGCGTTCATGTTTTTCAACGTTTTCCACAAATAAATAATGTTATGTATTACTATATATTGTATTTGTTATTTATACGTCTAATGAGACAAACATTAAAATGATAAAGTAAAATTTACTAGTGTTTTTAGATGTGCGAAGCACATCGAAAAACACACATTATTTTACACATGTTACACATATATATGATTATTATTTTTTTATTGTAAAACTTATATTTACATAATGAGATATAGGCTTATACTCGTAAAATTTGAACTATAATAGTTTCCAAGCATAATATATATTTATTTTATTTTCTGAGTTATTATATTTACCTGTTATACAAGATGACATAAATGACAAGATGACATGTAATGTAAAACATTAAACATAAACTGAACTCGAAGCATACAACTGTTTGAAAAACTCAGAAATAGAGTCACTTATAATAAATAAATTCAAAATATTATTTTTTTATAAAATATTATATAAGTAGTATATGAAGAGTGGATTCTGGCTCACCACTTGACCTTAGACCTTTAATCCCGGGGGTGGGGGGGGGGGGGGGGGGGGGGGGGGGGGGGGGGGGGGGGGGGGGGGGGGGGGGGGGGGGGGGGGGGGGGG
>JAUZND010028893.1:0-23367 GCA_034780555.1 Coelogynopora nodosa
CATTTGAACTAATTTTGTTTCATATTCTTTGCATACTGTATTCATTTGTATTAATTTCATTGTATGCATATTGTATTAATTTAAATAAAGGAAATTTGGATTACAAATAGTCTGGTAACTTTTGCCACACCCTGTATATTATTAAATTCAGTATTAATGTTGTTCAACTGAACACGATATACACATGGCAATATAAATAGACTCCCCTTCCCTACGCACCGTAAAACGATCAAGCTATTTATGTTATCAAAGAAATGTTGATGAGACTGCCAAATTTGCAGACGTTTAGTTTTTACGGTAAACATCAGCTGATGTTTATTTTCAATAATTTCGAATTAAAAGTTTGCACAATGGACAGTTTCTAAAACGAAAGCTAGTGTGCCCTGTATACCCTATCAATAATAGTAACAGTCCAATTGGATAATTTATCAGTTATCGATCGGTCAGCGTTGAAAATCTAAGTCTACAAAAATTTGCAGTCATCAAAATTTATTTGATTATTATTTGTAATTGCAGACACAACTGTACTATTACTTGTACATTGTTATATAATAGTTTCATGCTATGATCAGTATTTATTTTTTAAATGTAAATGTCGCTTAGAAGAATACATTTAATGAAACAAAATTATTGTTCTTCGAATTTAGATAGTTTACAAGCATGAATTCATAACTGATACATGCATATTAGCTGTATATTTTTTAAAATTCTTGTAAGGTTCGAACTCAACTGTTCACCGTATAAGATATATGTTAGGGAACGAACGGTTGCAATTGATACTCCTTATAGTTCATTGAGTGAACGTCCCCTCCTTAAAATTGTAGAGTCACTATTTTCTTATCGGACGGGCTCCTCTACTGTACAACGGAAGGTCTCTTTTGAAATTTAATGAGCAAGCCATGAATTGAAAGCGCTTGTATAACATATTTACAAAGGTCTCATTTTTACAAAATAACCCGATGTCAAAAGAGGAAAACGACCCGCTGTGGTTTTTTCGGAAGACACCCCTAGTTACAAACTGCATTATTAACCGTTAATTTATATATACACTACATGTTACCTTATCTGATTGGGTTTGAGCTACATAATTTGTAATTCAATTAAATGTGTTCTATATAAATTTAAAATTAACATGACACATTTGGTGTGTTTAGTAATATTGAAACAGTTTAACACATAAATATCAAACTTTTAAAAAACATAATATACAGGCATGTGATTTCTCCGACTTTTTGGGGGTTATTTGGATTGTTCTTGAGATCGATTCAAATATGGTTTAAAATATAGGGGGTCGGGGGTATTTTATTAAAATAATTTTTTATGTGTTTTATTTAAAATGTTATATAATATAATGTTATAAAATAATATAATAGTTGCATATACACATGCATAAACATTGAAGTGTACACAATACAATGTATATTTTAATTTAATTGCTTTACAATATACATTCAAGTTTTGTAACAGTTACATATAATATTACATATAATTATATATATAATTATATAATTATGATATTTGTTAACCATATAGTATTAATGTTTCATGAAACCTCAACATGTTCCCAAAAGGAGTTCAACTTTAGTTGTTCATTTAGGTGACCATGATACATTTGAATTAGAAGTACGCACTTTTCAAGTTTCGAACTTACCACATTTTGTTAAAAATTAACGAATCGATTCTTGGTTTTGTTTACTTCAAAAGAAATATCCTATCTTTGCCAAAATACCTCTGACACTATTATCATGTTTTCACGAACCACAAATGGAATCAGCATTCAGTGTGATAAAGGAAATTATTGATACACAATCTTCACGTATGCATATATCAACACAAAAATGCCATCCGATGTGTAAAGTGTAAAATATGGGCTGAAAGCTGCTGATAAGATGTTACTTACTTTTTTCAAAGGCTATGACTTACAATACAATCCCGTGTACCCTAAATTGTCTGAATATGTCAAGAGCTCTTCTAAATGTTATTGAGATGACATTGAGAAACACCAAGAAAAATTAACCAACAAAATACAAAAACTTTTTTCATTTACTAATTCTCAAACAAAAAACAAGGCCAAACCATTGTCCTTGGAAGCAGCCCAAATAGCGCGCAAAAAACAATATAACAAATTAGTCACAATTTCTGAAAAGCAAAAGATTTCCCTTAATAAATATGACGACCTCTACTTAATTTATCATACATGGGATCTCTATAACTCACATGACCTATTGTCTATTATTTTTGTATTGGTTTTTCCTATAAATTTTCATTCTTTTTGCCCTTGACTTCAATGGGGCCGACTGTCGTCGTCGTTTAATTTAATCAATAAATAAATACCCAGAGGCAGATAAAATCAGGTGCTACTTGTAAATTTTGACAAAAACACAAAAAATGACTATTTTGACCCAAAAATGACCTTGAGGTGTTGACCTTAACCTTAAATCATCAAAATAACATAACAATTGTTATACTCGACCTCGAAAATCTCTGAAAAATATATTATACATGGTTCCAGCCCTTTTGGTTATTTAACTGATTTTCCTCTAATCCGGATGGCGGCTATTTTTTATTTTCGCCAATATGTCGGCCCCGTGAGGCGCCCATCGAAAGAGTATGGTATGGCCGGGCAACATCTGGGCCAAATTTGATGCTTTTAGAAGAATTTGAAACAAAGTATCCCTAAGGACCACGACTAGTATGAATTTTTTGGTTTTTAAGTGTGGAAGAGAGATGGCGGATTCCGCTTACAATGAACGAATTTTTATCAAAATTGTACCTCATTTTTATTAATATTCACTTTATAGAGTGTTATTTATAACTTACAATTAGGAAACTTTCCTGCCAAAGTCGTCCGAACAGTGTTTAAAAAATTTGAAGCTGTAATGTTAAGTAAAGGGAAATTACATGTGTTTGGACAATTAGTAATGTTATAATCGATTACTGTACAGGCTCATGATATTTGATAATATTTTTTTAATTTTTTTTTTAGTATTGCAATATATTTAGGGAAAGTCACAAAATACGTCAAACTGCTATTTTATCTAGTTTAAAGATCTATATTATTAAATGAATCAAGTAGCGCACAAAATATGTTCCTCTACTCTCCAGACTAAATAGTTGTACATATTAATACAAATTATTGTATACAAATTGTACAAAAAAAATACATATTTATTTCTATATAGTATACTATTTAAGTTAACATATTTATTATTTCTTTTCAGAAGTGTATTACCCCTGGAACTTCACATCAAACATCTGGTTTATCCCGCAGTCAAGAGCGTATTGATTGGTCAACACGAATGTCCATGAAACGCACTTCTCATGGATTGATGGAGAAATCGAAACCTCTTTCTGTGTTTGGCTGGACTCGACCAAAGAGTGTAAAGTGGGCACCTTCGCCAGAATATGATGAATCCTCATTGTCGTGTTCGAAAAAGGTGCAATATTGATATTTTTAATGAACTTTAAGTCATTGAACTAGAATTTTATTAGCTTTCAATCGCAAACCTGGCGTGTTTGAGTATTATTAAATATAGATAACAAATCTATGATTATTGTATCCATTGAAACTGTCTAAGAATAAGTTTTGTTTATACTTTTCATAATTTAGAATGTCTGTTTTTGTGATTATTTAATAAGTGCTAAATTTATATATATTTTAATTAATTATTGTTTTTCACTAATTTTAACTAATCATTATATTAACCGATATTAACTATTATATAAATACATTTTATTTTTTATCCTTCATTGAACATCGGCATGGTTTTCTGTCGCTCTTTATTTTGTTATTTCAACTTTTACCGCACTTACTAATCTTCTATGTCCTCCTCCCTAGCTCCCCCCCTCCTTTATATCTATTCCATAAATCTAATGCATAGTAATTGGGAAAATTGTTTTGTTATAAACTATTAGCGACGTATTATATTACATTTTGAAACTTCGATAACTCTATCAACTATTTACAAAAACTGTAACAGAATTGCCATTCAATTGAATTTATATAAGTTTAATTTGAAATTTACTAAGTGAGAAGAAATTAATAAAAATAATTACCGTCTCCAAAAATAATAACATCTTAAATGTTTTAATGGCGTACAGGTCATCTGTTTTTCATGCATGTAATTAACTATTTACTAGTTCTCAAATTTATTAATTGTAATATCAATTAAAATGATTTCCTTTTCATTAAACTAATTTATAATATAAAATAATATGTCATCCTTATTAGTCTAAATGTGTGAAATACTACTAGAAGTCTAAAATACCCTGTGATTATATTTTGAAATTTTTCTTCATAATTATTGATGCATTTTAATATTTTATTTTATAACTAATATATAGACATTTGTTCATTCAACTAATTACATGAATCAAATTAAATTATAGAAATGCTCCCTGTAATATGTGGTAAATATATATACATGCATTCCACCTTGATAATGATCTCTTGATTAGATCGAAACGTCGACTTTAATAAATTCCTTTCTTAATTAATTGTTTTGTGGGTTTTTCTTATTGTTAGACTCCAGCGAATTGGATATAGATTTTATTATAATATGATACGTTTTTAGTCTAACGAGTACTGTAGTTTCGGCTAATATGTTGTTTTGCTTAGTTAAAGAATTAGTTACCGTATATTTTAAATAATAAAATTTGATATCGTGGAAATGAATCTGTAGCTGGTTCGATCATTATTATTTACTTTTCCCTATATTAGTAAGACCTAGGTTTATAAATATGAAAAAATACAGAAGTCAAAAACGCTATTATATTCTAAGTATATAGTTAAATATCTACTATTAATAACGGCCTTCCAATTTGGATGTTGGTGTAGTTCAAGTAAAACAAACTAAAACTTAAACAAATTCTAAGTAAAAGGGGGATGTTTAGATGTTTCAAAGATATCTTTGTAAATTTTAGGAAAATTCTCTAATCATTTTCAGACAAACAAAAGCGTTGTTAATGGCATTTCACATTCATCTAAGCGGCAATCATCAATGAAGACAGCAATTGTCGTCGCTTTGGGTATGTTGTTATTTTCTTATCTTTAGCGACAATTTCTCATTATAGCTGTCAGATAGTGTAAATTTGTTTCAACGATGTTATTAATTTACCTAATATATCAGAAGCACTATATTATGTTAATTATGCGAATAAGTTGTGTATTAAAATTATCTGGAAACACTGTTTATCGAAGATTATATCTTCAGATTTTACAAACGATAAGTTCACAAAATTTGATTTTTTTTTATTACTAATATGTGAAAGCATTGTTTTTTTGGGGGAAATTCAGTTTTCTTATTATTTTTGGCACTGTTTCTCTACTTTGTTGTTCACTAATTGTAACTAATGCACTTTTTCGTAGAGTTTATATAGACAGGGTTCATACGTAGTCAGGAAATGTATGGAATTTTTAGTAAAATGCGTATGTACCTTGTATAGGCTATTATATAACACAGAGTAGCGACTATCCTGAAAACCGGGAAGACTCACAGAAAATTCATGGATATTCGTAATATTTTCTGGAAATATGATATATGTACTTATATAATTCATTTTTAATGTGATTTTAGACTCATTTGATTATTTTGCATACCTTGAAAATATTAAAATCAATAGAATTTATTGATTGTACATTTCCTAGAAAGGCTTGTAGTTATTTTCAGTGTTCCTATACAGTGGCTCGAATTTTAGCCATCGCTGGAATTTGAAAATAGTGGTTCTGTGAATCCCTTTGTATCGAAAATTTGATTTACTATTTTCTTATATGTGCTCATTTTAGTTATTTGCATATGTTTTTATTTATTTAAAATATTTTTTAGCAGTGTTTACAAAAAATTGTTATGTTGAACTTCCAATTTAGACTTTAAAAAACTTCCTAAATGAACTGTAATAAAGG
This sequence comes from Coelogynopora nodosa, assembly GCA_034780555.1. Lineage (NCBI taxonomy): Eukaryota > Metazoa > Platyhelminthes > Proseriata > Coelogynoporidae > Coelogynopora > Coelogynopora nodosa. The sequence goes on from JAUZND010028893.1 coordinate 5,903, forward strand.
TCTTGATAATAATATATATTTACTGAGTTTCATCATGTAAATTATTTATACATGAAATATTCATAAATAATTTTTTTATGTGATAAGATTTTTTGTGGAAAACCAGAGGTGTTTTCCCAGTAAACGATGTTATATAATTGATTTCACAAACAAATAATGTTTGCAGCCACTCCATAAGTTATTAATGTGTTTTGCTGTCTAAAATATTCTTTCTGACCTCATACGAGAAGATGAAAAATTGGTCGTTGAATCTGTTAGAAATTTCTTCATGGAAGTTACTCGACGATTTTTATCATATGGTAATAATGTCCTTCAAACTTCGAAATTAGTTTCTCCAAACCACTTAAGGAACTAGCAGATTGAAAAGTTTGCTCATATCATTTTCGAGGAGATTCCATGTCAGGTGGAAAATTTAAATGATGAGCCATTAAAGTTAAAATTCGTTCCAATCTCAAAAATCAATGTCTCTAGGTGATACAGTTGGAGAGCATTGGAGGAATGATTCTAAATGAGATTTCTTTATTCATATTTTAAAACTTTTTTTGGGACATTTTAGTCCTTCCACGTGGCAACGCCAACTTTTAAAGACTAGCATTCTTCCAGAAATGGTAACTAAAAAACGTAACCAACAGATGAAATCCAAACTTGGTGAGGTGTCTATAGTTGTTTCAAAGATTGCTCTGTTAACCCTGATTGAATCTATTATGCTGAATGAAAATAATGTATCACAGTTAAAACATAATATAAATAAATTTGTACATCTTAATATCGTTTTGTAATTTGACTAACGATAATCTCTGGATATTTTTATTATTAAAGGAACATTCTGATATTATTGAAAACCCATATCATGTGCATTACACGAAACCAACAACCACCAAAAAAAATTACTTCACAACCTCCCTTACCTTCTCAAACAACATCAAACTCCTTGGTGTGACTTTCAGTAGAAATAAAAAATGGAACACTCACATTAACAACTGTATTAAGAGCGCGTCCAGAAACTTATACACCCTTAGACGCCTTAAAAACATCATCGACGAGAAATCCCTTCTAAAAATTTACTTCACTAATGTTCGCAGCATTATAAAATATGCTGCCTCTCTGTTCATAGGGTTAAACCTACAAGACTCCCAAATCCTTGAAAAACTTCAAAAGAGGACTTTAAGAAACATATTTTCCCCCAAAGACATTCCGCCAAATATTCAATCTCTAGAAGCAAGATGAATATCGCAAGCTAAAAACCGCAACCATCCGCTGCACCAATTAACACCTCATGTGCTCCCCCGCTCCATGAAACTCACTCAACCCTCCGCAAGTTCTACCTTCAGACAATTTTTTCCCCTTAAAACTACTACTATTATCAACCAGTAATCCCCTCCAGCGTCTACTACATGTATATTCTGTTATGTATTTTTATTGTTCTAACATATTTAAAGTAACTAACTTTTCTTTTTGTTTAACCTCTATCCATTGCTGCACAATATTTTTATTACTGTACTTTGATACCCAAATAAACGCTTATTATTATTATTATTATAAATTGGATGTTTATTAAGATGTTTTTATATGGTTATTTTTCTCTTAATTGTTACGACGCAGTGTTATTGGTAGTATTATCGTTATTCATAGTTCATTGTTATATTATATCGTTACAAAACTTGTAAAATTTGTAATACCAAAATTATAAAACATATTTCCGTTTTTGTCAAATATATATATCAGTATATATTACTCTATGAACTCGAAACATTACTCCTTTCTCACTTCTACAGTTCTACTTGTTTAATTTATAATATACATTATGATTTCATTGAGAATAATATATTGTATGATGATTTATGTGTAAGTAGTGTAGTTTGCAGTATAAATCTACATACATTGTATATACTGTTCTCACTCAATCGCGGTCAATAGTTGATCAACCTTTTGGTCAACCTGTGATGTTTGCTTAACTTTTGATATTATATAGTTAAAGTTGAATGATGTAGGATATGAATGAAAGTTGTATTTCTATACTTCTACTTACATATTGTTTATAACAAAATATGTTGTAAAATCAACAACTTGTTTGTGGTTGTTTTATAATTACTTGTCCAATTGATTTTTGTCTTATCCTCTTGTCTTAATTAACTTTTCTTTTAATAAAACGGAAAAAATTGGTCAATTTAACTTTTAGTATTTTTAATGGTTTTGGAATATATATCAATATTACACTATTTTATGTATGGGCTGCATGTTTTGCATACTTTGTGAATACACTTGTAATCTCTAATTATACATTATTGGTATTATTGTCATGCCTATAATTGTAACAGAAAAATTATTTCTTTCTATTTTTTAATTTAAAAAAATGTTTCACCATAATTATGAACTAAGTCCTACTTGTATATTTGAACTGGTCCGGATCAAAAAATATATAAATTTGAAAACCTGATAAACTGATGTATTATAATTTATAAGAAATTAATGTTCTATAATTTATTAAATGAAAAATTGAACATTATTTTTTAAACCATTTACTCTCTTGTATTTTTCATTTAAAAATTATATTGAGTTTTAAAAAATGCAACAATATCAATCAATTTTCAAAATTTATGGGAGGGAGTAGGAACCCCTAAAGATCCACGAAAGATTATAATAAAAAAATATTTTAGATATGAATAATTTTTACATTACATCAATATTAAAAACTGTGAAATATATATGTTTGTCACATAACTGGTTCCGTTTTATTTTAAATATATGTTCATCAACGTCCAAGATGCAAACTATGATATTCCTATTTTTCCAGGATTTTATTTAGCTAACTGTCAAGCATAACTATTAACATTCCAATTTATATTATACTTCATAATAATATATTTTAATAAAATATTATTATTCAACGTTGGATTACTATATATTATTTGTCAGCAGGCTTTACTGAAATATATATCTTTTTAATTGCGATAGCTTGACTTTTTTAGGGTCGATAGTTACACTGTAAATATTAAATATGGAGTATGATTTAACACGATTTAATAAAATGATAGATTTGGTGACAGACATCGACTGACGACAATAGAGCGATCCTCTCATTTTATTTAGTGAAAGTTGCATTATGGCCATTGTGCATCATTTGTGTATAATATATATTAAACGACCATGGTTTTATTACATAAAATATAATTTATTAATAATTAATTCCATTTTATTTCAATATTTCAGAGGAACAACGATCACATCTTTTAATTGATGCGCTTCTAAAAGAACATAGTTCTCTAGATAAAACTACAAAGGTAATCTTTGTTTTATATGTGCATATTATATATACTCAACATAATTAAGAATGTGGCAAAACATATTCAAATAGCTATCAATGTTATTTTTACTGTTACAAGAATATGTATAGTTTTTTTTTTATTATAGAAATGCAAGAAAATATTTATATTAGTAACCATACAATATATCTCATATTAAAATCAATCAAATCGATTAGAATAGAAGAGAACATGCGAATTGCTGTTTAGGTCAACTCAATGCTAACTCAACAAATTAATTTCTGCCACGATTTTTTCATTGTCAATTTCTGATATTCACTAAATAATTACAACAAAAATCAGTAAGTTTTTTCACGTTGATACTGTTATACTCCACTTCCTTAATTTGCTACCAAAAAATCTTTGAAATATGCCAATTTTATTTAATCCCTAAAACAAGAGAAACTCTTATTAATATATATATATTGTCAACTACAGGTATTCTTGTAATAATATACAGTGTGTTCTATAAGTGACGTCCTATAATAGGAAAATTAATTTAAAAATATAATATGATATGATATGATAGGATAGGAACACACCATATTTTTTGTGTACAATTCCTGATACATATATAGAAAAAGTTATATCGATTGAAATCATGCATTGTAATAATAGCTAGGCCTTAAGTGCAACCGTGCTTGAACCAAACATACAATATAGTGTGCGTAGACTACGCAGCATGGGGTGTTACTTATGGGACACCCCGTAGCCTACTTAAAATATTACGGTTTCTTATGTAGCCTATACGTATATTTTTTTTACTGTACTTCAAATTTTTGTTGTGAAATAGTTTGTACGAATTCTCCGTGAAATTTAATGTTAGACCGTTTGAAATATTTAATCGTTTATATTAGTATTACAATTTCAGTCGTCGTGTTTATTTATTCACTGCTAAAATATTTAGTGACTTTTATCACTCTTTCAATTTATCACACATTTAGATCACACTGAAATTCATTTATCTGTTGTATATTGATTTTTAAATATTGATTGTAGAAAATAAAACTATATATTATGGTATATTATAGCTGTCTCTCAATATATACAGCATATAGTTTAATTGTATAGCATAATACGATTGACATTTTTGAATATTATGGAATGAAATATTATTAATTAATTACATTTATGAAATGTTTATATGTTTATTTTATTCATTACTAAATGAATATACTAGATGGTTTACTAAATGAATATACTAGATGGTTTACTAAATGAATATACTAGATGAATATACTAGATGGTTTACTAAATGAATATACTAGATGGTTTACTAAATGAATATACTAGATGGTTTACTAAATGAATATACTAGATGATTTACTAACTGAATGTACTAGATGATTTACTAAATGAATATAATAGATGGTTTACTAAATGAATATACTAACTAGATGATTTACTAAATGAATATACTAGATGATTTACTAAATGAATACTAGATGAATATACTAGATGGTTTACTAAATGAATATACTAGATGATTTACTAAATGAATATACTAGATGATTTACTAAATGAATATACTAGATGATTTACTAAATGAATATACTAGATTATTTACTAAATGAATATACTAGATGATTTACTAACTGAATGTACTAGATGATTTACTAAATGAATATACTAGTAATTATTTATACAAAATTTATAATTGCTTTTAATTTAACGATTTTATGAAACACTTATAAATATAGAAAAATAATTATGATTTTTTAGAAATTTTATTTTAATTAACTCTCTGCAATTTAATTATGATTTCTAGCTACCTTCCAATATTTTAGTCGATGAAAACGTCGCAAAAGACAACAGGAACGTCGACGAAATTCCACGAAAAACCATTTACAAATGACGGTGATATACATAATTTATGTTCTATATACTTGTACTTTTTGTTTTATATATGGCTACAATAACAGCAGCAACATTTGACAGGTATAACGTCCGTGTTAAATAGTTTGGTAATTAGGAGTTCTTATTTGCGGACAGGTTTATGCGAACAGTATGGGTAATTGTTAATATAGTCAACAAAAGTCATGGTGGCCTATTATTTGTCCATGTCTATTTGTGTCCATGTTCTGAACTCTCACTCCATTTGTACAATATTTTGTTTCAATAACAGGAAACGGTATTTTATTATAGTTTAAATTATTTATAATGAATATTTTGTTGACCATGTCATTTGCAGTAAGGCGTTTTCAGGCAGAATTAATTTTGTATAGTTTTATACAGCTTTGTGATTTAAGTATAACTAACACTTCACTGACGATGCCTATTTTGATAATGAGCTATTTCGTAACATTATTTGGATGAACACATATAAAGCAAAATGTGTTATAGGAAGACCTGCCAACCTTCTCGGATTTTGCGGTAATGTAACGGATTTGGAAGCTCTCCCGAACTTCATAAATATTCCGGATTTCATAAATGTTAAGTAAAAATATTTTTTAGTCCGTTTTTTGTTATTTTTAATTGCTTGATACCGGAATAGAGTACTTAAAAATAATGAAGTAACACACATACTTAAACACAGTCCTACTAAGGGGCTGTCATTTAGAGTTAGTATCCAGTCCAGAGAATTATTGATTTATAGAAACCTCTGCGTCGCTTCATGAAATCACAATTACTAGAACTGGAAGAAAATATTAAGAAGACAAAGCGTAACAAACAAGCCTCTGATCCAAGAGATGCTGAGGAAATCATCCTATTCATGTTTCAAGGTACGGATAACACCGAGAATAGACTGGAAACACCATCTTACACTCATCAACTCTGCTTCGTATCGTTAACTTTTTGAAAAGTAAGACTTCTGTAGTCTACATTGCAAACTTATTCTTTGGTTTATTCCAACTATGGATCAATTCAAACAAATATACTTACCAATAGTCTACTTCCGAATTATCTTTGGGATTTGCTATCAGCCCTCATTGACGTTAAGGACTAGAGAAATGTAGACTACAAAGATCAAAATTTCCAACAATCATTTAAATATATTTTTGCTGGTGGAAAGACAAGGAACGATTAGACAAGCTGATTAAGTATATCAACAGTTTAAGATTGTTAACAATATTTAGTTACTGATTCTATAATGCTGTTTTGGATTGTGTGTTTTGGAAATTTCGCATTTACAGTACATTCAAAAATTGCTGATGTGTACTTAAGAACTCCTATTCCAAAGATGATTTACAACATGACTTTCGTCGCTATCAAACATTCCCACTACAAGTTGAGTTAACAACGCATTGTGACGAAGTCTGGCACAACCTTCGATTATGGAAGGATATTGATGGAACTTTTCCTTATGCAAAAATTGCTAACAAAGACCGAAACTGTGTTTCAATGGACATTGTTGCTTTAGAGGCTCTGTTAATAAATATATGGGATGGGCGTGTTGAACTATCAGACTTCATACTTTCTAAATGCAAAATAGCTACGATAAACTCATATTTTTTTATTTACTAGTGCTGTATGTGTACATTTACTATTTAGCCAATATCTTTGGAAATACAATTTTATATTTTACTCCATTACATACCTTATAAATTATTTCACCCTCTTGTCTCAGATTTGTTATATTTTACTCTGTATAATACCTTAGACACATTATTTTACAGCCTTGTGTCTGAGATTTGCTATATTTTACTCTGTATAATAGGCTACCTTAGACACAATTATATTTTACAGCCGTGTGTCTGAGATTTGTTATATTTTACTCTGTATAATACCTTAGACACAGTAATTTTACAGCCTTGTGTCTGAGATTTGTTATACTCGCTAATTAATACACGGCTTAATTAATACATTCGATAATTAATTAAAAAATTCACAGCCCGATTTTTTTTACTATGTAAAACTCGTCTAATTAATATATATTCCATAATTAAGATACCACTTGTGTTGGCACATATTTGGATTTATATCTCTAATGAATGCATTCTTCAATTATTATTTTTGTTTCTTGTACAACATTAAAGGACAGGGTTAAATAGATTCATTATGTATCATAATGCGCTAATATAGGCTTGTTTATTCATAATTGGTAAATAAACATATTCAATTATTTACTCCTTTAATTCTTAAATAAAATATGTGATTTTCCGAATCATTATAACAATGTAATAAATATTTGCAATTGTAATAATAACTCTTTTCATGACGTATATTTACTAATTTTACCGCAGTATTTTAAAAGGATTAATTAGTTAGCAATTCTAATACGAGGTGTGTAAACTATAAAGAAATAATGGAAGAATTTATATATGAAAATTGTTGCGAGGGCAGCATATTAGTGAATATCGTGAGCTACTTCAGGAACACCTTTTAGTAGTTGGGAAGCAAATCTTGCTACGACATGAAACTGACAACCTCATGTACAAATATGCTATTGCTTCTATGCTGGATCGCGATCAAATTTGTGGGCCTTTACCATGTTGTAAATCAGGTCGTTTTGCAAAAGCGATTCGTTTCTTTATTCAAAGGAAAGATTACAGAGCATTTGTAGAGCTCAGTACTACAACAAGAATCAACTTGAACGATAGCAATGGTGTGCAAATTAGATGCAAATTGATTTTCTTTGAGGCCCTGAGAAACATGTAGAAATTTTGAAAATACTTTTTTGTGGCTATCAAAATCGCTGCAATTCGATTCGCTACACAAAGAAAAGCACAAAAGAAAAGATGACTGATTATTTTAAATAAATTATTATTCATCTTTACGTGTTTGTGTGCTTATTTGACTTTTGTAGTTGTTGTTGTTATTGTTGAACATATTTTAAGACCTATTTTGAGATGGTTTTATCTGTTCATTAATCTGTATTATGAAAAACAATATTTAATAATTATCAAAAAAGTTATATATTGTAATGAAATCTTCTATATGTATACACAATTCTGTTAATGTACAATACAATATATGACTTTGATAAGTTGTTCATATAATTAATACAATTTCTCGATTTTAAAACAAATGTATTAATTACTATAATTAATACATTCGTTAATTAATATAACTTTGCCTTTGCCTGGGACAATTGATGTATTAATTAGTGGGTGTTTACTGTATTACTATATATTTCGTATTAATATGATAAAGTTTCGTCGAATTTATAGACAAATTTATAATAAAATTTACATAAATTTTATATGAATATATAAATGAATATATAAAAAAATCTTTGTCGAAAATTGACTGTTTTAATACATTAAGTTCGCAATAAAATCGGAGAGCTAAACCCCTCATTCCCACACTAGGTAGGTTTGTGATTCTTCTGATTATTCGGTTTATTCTTACTACTCATTACTATTGTTGTAACTAAACATTACTTCTTTTTTATGTGTGTATTTTACTAATGTTTTGATTAAATAATATAGCAAAGATTTTATTGTTTATTAAAACATCAAAAACTTCTCGTCGAATAATTTAGAGGTTTTTCGCTTGAATGCTATTCAACTGTTCTCGTGTCTGGTTTAGGGTGTGATGATGTGTGGAGATGGATGTGTGCTTGGATGGATAAGAGGTATGTTTTGTATGTTGATAGGTAAGGGATGATGTTGGCTGGAGATCGATGTTTGTGTCAGGATTGCAACCGGAGGACTGTATTATGTATTGTTTGGAGTTTGTGTATGTGTGATATGGCTTTTTCTATAAGTATTTAGTCATTTTTATAAATTTGATAATTGATGCCAGCGGCGAAAAGTTAACTTCAAGGGTCTAATTGTCAGTTTAAGAAATAAATATTTTTATGTAACATATTACTTGTGTTTTTAAAATTGTTTAAAATACGACGTATACTTTCGTTGTGTTTTTTAATAATTTGAGAAATAGTGTTTTTATGTTTTAGTTTATATATTGACGGGCATAAATTTTTTAACATAATATTCTATTAATTTTGTATTATTATATCATGGATTGTAGAATGAAATGTATTAATTATTTTTTTGTTTAAAATTGTACAATGAAAATGTAATATGCGTATATTCTCTTTTGTTGTAGATAACCATCAACCTCCCAACAAAAAATTGAATTCATCTCTGTGTAAATATACATCCACCGATGCCAATACCGGTGTTACTCTAAACCTCGAGAACAGCGAACCATCCAGTAAAAGAAACCAACAATCTGTATCCCCATCCCAACAAACGCACAACTTAAGTACAGAAGACATCGCAGAAATTATGAATGTGATTTCCCATCATCACCAATTGCAGCACCAGAAAACCTCTACTCCGACTGCTGCTACAGACGCCTTATTAACTTCCTATACTCCAGCACTTGCTTCAACAGCTTCTCAACTGCCTAAGGTGGTCAAGTTCTGTCAGGATCTTACCGGGGAAGACAGCCAGCACGAGGACAAGTCTAGTGAACAGACTACAGTGCTGCCAGTGGTGTCGACTGTTGCCATTAGTGATAAAGTGTTGTCATGCTTCCCAGTCTCGTGTGTTGAAGGACCACGTACTGTCGAATTTGGTGTGCAGTTTGCTCCGAACGTGCAAACTATTGGTTGTCAAACGGAACCGTAAAACGTTTGTGACAATAAGTGTCTAAGGAAATCTTCTTTGTTTCTATATATTAAAATTTGTAATATGTAGGCTACCCACATCAAAATAAAGAACTAACTAATTTAGGTCTGTTTATAAGATATTTGATGCATAAAGTTTGAAATTGAAACTAGTCATATTTTTATTGAATCGTATATAAACTGTGTAATTATGTAAATTCTGCAATCATTGTTTTCTAATTTTCAATAATTGAAAAGGTCGATAATATAAATAAATCATTCATTTTATTTTATCTCAGCTTTCCAGCAAATAATCTTATTGTTTTTTATTTATTTAATTATTTTCATACATTATTAAATTTTTGTAAGTCCGGTTAGTGTATTACTAATTCTAGTGATGATTTGTTCACCGTTTAATACCTAACATTTGATTACGTAGTTCACATTGTTGGTTTCTTGTAAATGCATTATTTTTCTAAGTCCTCAGAAATTGTCAGATCTAATAAAAATATCAGCATTTCTATTTATACAATTTTTTTTTTATATGTATTATTTAAACATATTTGAAGGTAATTATGCTCTTTATGTGTTCTTAAAACATCGGATACATCAGGATCGAAACTACATTCTACTCTTGATATAGACCATGTGGTTCTGTTTTCTCTTCCATAATAATATTATAATTATTATTGTGTGGTTTTAATAGCTCTTACCTTTAAAAATGTATTATAAACAAATTTTAGGAAATGCAACATTGTTTATACAATAATTATCAGACAGCATTATTAAATCAAGCAATTTCAAAACAATAATTAACAATATGTTAAACTTTTAAAAAGGCTAGTATTTGTTTTTCTGTTCAAATTCATAAAAAAGTAAATTCGATTTCGTATGCGAGTCTAAATTACATAGTTGCCTTTAAAAAGATACTCCAATTTCGTTGGCACACTGTTCTAAATAGCCAGATATCGAAGCGTCTGATTAAAAATCAAATTACATATTGAAAAACTACATACTAATGTACTAAATCGATAGATTATTTTTATAGCTGGCGGGTCAATTTTACCACCCTCCAGCTAAATAGGCTTCCAAAGATACTTAGTCCCTTTACGGTTATTGCAGTGCATATAAAACTGAACTTAAACACTGAAACAAGCAAGCAGTACATTAAACTCAAATAAGTTCACTATTTAGGCACATTGTGGTGTATGTAATCACGTGCTGAAACCATTACTGACCCTTTTTGTTTTGTTATTTCTATTGGTACATCATTAATCACTTTCACTATGGTATCAGTAGTCTGCCGTATATAATATATTACGAGAATATTCTAAAACTACTAATACATCGCTGACATAAATTCACTAAAAGTATTTCTGTATGAAATATAACTTTTCGATCAGTCTGAAATGTACAGTAGGTTTACCTGCCTAAATTATTATAATATTTAAAATAATCCTTTTAATAGTTTATTAATAAAACTGTCCGACAAAGGGAAATATAAAAAAATTAAAAAATCGTATTCATGTATTTAAAAAATATTTTTGACAAGTATCGTAAATTTAACACATTACCAAAGTATATGAGATAATACATTTATTTTGATTACAATTTTAGATTAAATATATTAACAATGTATTTAAAATATGTCTATAATTTTGAATGAATGTTGTTTTGCTCGAAAGTTTGAATTATTGATTTAAATATATAGTGTTAACATTTCATTAAATATTTTATAGTTATATTATATTTTCCACTGAAAGTATATGTACCCCAACCAACACCTAGTATGTGCAATATGAAAAAGTGCAGGAGTGGTCAATAAAAATGTATATTTAATTTTAAAAACAACAAATTACAAAGTTGATAATCCAATGCTACGCATTGTTGTTTAACTAACTATATACAATAATCTAAGTAACTTATATAATACCTATATATGTTTATTTTAAAACCGTTATAAATAATTATATTTTAGCAGAATTGATCAATACATTAGTAAACAAAATATTGCGTGTGGGTCCCCTAACTCTATAAGGATATAAAAAATCTGGAAGGTGTAATGTTTAAGGCTCTCTTTCGAAATGAAAGTTACTTTTTGTGAATTTGAATAAGAAAACCATAAATTTATTAGTTGTGTTCAAGTGATATTTTGTTTAGTAAAGACACAATGTGAAATTCCACCATTTCCTTTCACTTAATAATTTTGTTCGTCAAATATTAATAAAAAGTCGCTATTACAATTATAAAAAATCTAACTTGCAGCCTTGGTTTTCGTGGACTATTCAATATGCTAAATTAGTTGTGATCGTTGACAAATTTCAATCGATATATATAGTTATGCAATCATAGATATTTATTGTTGAAATAATTTGTTGTTTGCAATAATGTTGATCAATGGAATTATTTCACTTCAAATTGATTATATTAAACGAATGAATAATATGGTTAAATATGAATTAACTACATAAATTGACGTTAATGAATTCATTATATTCATACTGCTTTTTTATAGTACTTATTGCTACAGAAACTTCCTCCACTCCAAAAACTTCAGATAAAATTATTTATCTTCGAAATGTTATTTTTAATGTATATCAACATATATTGTTGTAATTCCCAATTAAATACATATTTTTCGTAACTATATTCTTCATTTTTTAATATTTTGTTGCTGTTTGTTTGATTAAATGATCATATTACGTTGTTATGGGTAGCCGCGCCTTGGTTCACGCAATCTTTTGTCCTGAAAGTTTACTTACCTAACTGATTTTTAATGCACTTTTGATTCTTAGAATGAGATAAAATAACCTTTTTTAAGAATTATTAAAAATTGTCTATCAAAAAGTATATTAGCTTTTAGCCAAAAACTTTCATCGATTGCTTACATCAATATTGTATATTTTACGAAATTTTGTTGTCGTTTATTGATAGCTATTAGGCCTACGATGTTATAAATTATCAAAAATTATCTAAAAACAGTTTTTTTCACTTTATTTCCCCATGTCTAATGCATTATATAATTAGACTGTGTAGACAATTACACAGCTAAAAGATAGTCTGCTTCCTAGGCCTATATTAAAAGAGTTACCCTGAAAAACCTCACCAATCACTCAATTGAAAGAGAATATTTATCCGCATAGACTAAATACTGTTGAGTTCATCAACATTCATCATGATTATGTTATGTACATTAAATTTTTATTTATATGTTGATATATATGTATATATATAGCTATATTTTAGGTTTTGCATATTATAAACTCTTACAATTCAATTAACACTTATGCGTGCTACATGTTATATATTTTAAAAAGAGGAGAGAGTTTTCCGCCACAGAATTATACAAAAATAATTTTTCCTGAAAATAATTACACCAGGTATTCCCGATATTTTAAATGATAAAGTAGAATAGGTTTAATAAATGAAACAGATAGTTTATCTATTTTTGATTGGATCAATGTTTAATGGAAGTCGGAAATGTGGTTACTATAGGATATCATCTATAAGTTAGCTATAATATGCAATTATAGGGTTTGAAACTTAGTTGGAATTTATTACATGAAACATGATATAACTACAATAACTATATATATTTATTTTAACCTATATTTACCTTGATATCTAATAAATTAGAATTAGCACCTTTGTATCGTTAAATATAGACCGAGAGCTGTATCCGATCAACCGATTAAAAAACAAATGAAATATTTAAAATTGCCTTGAACAACTATAACACAATAATATATTCAACATATGAAGAATAATTAACTAATATTGCTAAGTCGATTTGAGCGATTCCTCCGGATAAAAAAGCCTCTAAGGGCAACCAGTGTTGATAAGGTTTAATTATTTACTAACTAAACTGGTAAATTCTGCCGACAATATATCCATATATCCAATTTTAAAAAAAATATTGGTTTGTCACACATCTTCTATTAAAAATATTTTAGACTCTTTAAAACAACATGTCACCCTTTGCTCAAAAATATTATATTTTACATTAATACCAGATTGAAATGAAATTTAGTATATTATACTTTGAAAGGTTATGTCACTACTAAATTATTTTTTTAAAGTTTACATCTATTTATGAACCTTGTGATGTCATTAATACTTTTCCCATCATTTTATACTTACTGTAACTGATCAGTATGTAATTTGGTACGCTTATATTTTGATCAGCTGTGTGTATTAATTAGGTATTATTTGTGTATTAATTAGTTCTTAAATCACATAAAAGCATGTATATAGGCTTTAAACATCAGCTGTAACAATCGTATGCCACCGTTTACCTTTGCAATGCCCTAAAAGCTAATATATATATATTCTTAGAGATTTCCTATAATAGAATTTGTCAAAAAAATCACCCAAACTCAATGTACAGAAAATGTAAAGTAATTAAGTAGACAATAGACAATATTTAGGTGAACTTACTTCACTCAAATGTACAATCGATTGCATATATTTTTTTTTAATTTCTGTTTAGTAAGTGTTGATAACAGGTATCATCAAATTATATATATAATAGGTAATTAAATGGTAAACATGTATATAAAACTTGTTCAGTTAATCTTCAATAATTAGGTTTTATTTATTTTCCATTTTGATTAGCCTATATATATTATAAAATGTAAATTTACGCTCGTATGTTATGTGGTAAACCTGCACAGATTACAGATTTTTATTATTAAACTTGTGTTTGCTTAAATGAAGTCAAAAGTACCAACAATAATTTTTTTTTTAATGTAAAGTATTTGTGTGGTGGATTTGATTAATAGCATTTGAAATCAGCTTAAATGTGTCTAAATCAACAATGCTATTATAGCCATAAAGTTCACTCGATGGTTTTGTGATGACATCAATAATTATATATTTTTTAAATATAAGGTGCATGCATATCGAATCTAGATATCACAATTTTTTAACGAAGAGTGCAATTATTTGTTATGAAAAATCTAGAACAGAAAGTTTTATTTTAAATATTCATTACTCAATTAAAATGCCTTACAACTATGGATCTATTAACGAAAGGTATGGTACATATATTTATTACTAATGTTTGACATGGTACAATAAAGCTGGACATTCTCTCACCTACATCGTATTTTAATTACTGAATAAATAATAAAAGAAATCTGTCAAAATATAGCCTAGTATTATATATACTGTATTGTCTATTATAATGAATACTGCGCAATATTTTTATGTCGTATGATTTGGAAAATATAGGGTAATAAATACTATTTTATACTTTTGACAAACGTACATACAGTAAACATAAATATTACAAGATGTATAAGAAAATGTTTATTAATGGTCGTTGTTTAATAAAAATAGTATTCGAAAAATGTTCATTAAAATTGGTCACTGACGTCAGCATTTGTCAAAGTCACTAATTTTATCGTTTTTGATAAAAAATATTATTTTATGGATATCTGATACGGATGATACAGTTTGGCGATAAGAAACACATATTATTAAAGCAGTAATGTTTAATTTGTAACATCTATTTACCATATATTGTGTTTATCATTTTATAAAACAATTTTTTTTACAACAACAAAAAGTTTTTGTCAATTTTTCGTTGAAAATATCAAATGGTTTGAAACATGTAAATTGTGTCTATTAAATATTACTTTTTTATCAACTGATGTAATGTGCAATCTTGAATTATTTTCATTTAGTTGTAAGTAAATGGATTTGTTTGAAATCCATTTGCGCTTTATTATAATTAACTCAAACAAAAGTAAATGTAAATACTTATTTAGATAGTAATGGTCACTGTTTATACGGGGTGTCTATTTCGTAAATGTTTCCCCTTTTTTCATATTCTAGATCCACCATGATCCACCATCGATTAAGACGCGTTGTAATAAAAATATACACCTATCTGATTCCCTTCCGGTTTTAAGGATTATATTACATAGGCCCTATATTGATTTATTAATTTGTTGACTTTTTCCTATTAATCGAACCAGACAGCTGCCCACGAATTAAAAACCACTTGGGATCACATTCATGTGAAAGATTATTATACATTATGTTGATCATATTGATTTATATTTCCGCAAGACTTCTAATTTGTGTTCTCTGTTGCACAATCTGTTTATTATTCATTCATATATCTTGTTATTGAGATTCAATTTTTTTTTTCTCTATATGTTCTGAATGTAGGGTATTGTTTGACGTGGATCGCATGTGCTCATTTATTTCGAATTGTTATGTACTGTATTATATATATATATATATATAATAATAACATAAAATTAAATAATAAAAATAATATTATATTATAAACTATAAGTATTCTTATTATTATAGCCCATTATAACTGATGTATGATGTTTGCATCCAAGCCAAATACAAATGGGATGTGGAAAACTCAAGCAATTATATGTCTACATTTTCATTGCATAACACTCACAGCTTAATCTCACAAAATGAATGTTAAAATCCATATATTCAAGCAGCACTTTAAATTTGTATGACTATGTACACACTTATAGTAATGTTACATAAAGTTTATTTTCTTCCACAGCATCATTTAAAAGTTCGAAGTAACCCTAACACTCTAACACTGTACGTAACACAATATTATATCGAATTTTCTTCTGCCATATAGAAATGTCAGAAGCAGTTATCACCCATAGAATTATCTCTAAGAGATTATGCAACTTGAAGTATAACACATGAATAGTTTTCTTCTTTTTTTGTATAAAATATTTTTTTAAGACGTCAAATAACAATTTTTTATTTTAAAAAATTACCCAGATAACATATGGTTTTCTATTATTTCGTAAAATATAAAATTAGTATAATTAGTACATTAAAATATTACTATATAAAATTAGTATATTAGTATATAAAATATGTATTATTAGTATATAAAATTTTTATTATTAGTATATAAAATTATAGTATAAAAAACGAAGCAGTTAATATTAAGTTTACAGTACATAGTAAAAAAACAGCAAAAAGTTCATGCGAATTAATCGGTGCCAGTTAATATTCTGTTTACTTATATACAAAAAATGCTTTTGAATTACCTTCCTATCAGCTTCTGAGACATATTTTGTTATGGTGGTGTCTTCGTATTTCTTCTTACTAATTTGATAGACTTCTTGTATTATTATAGTTTATACCTTGATAATTAATTATTCATTTGTGTGGAAGAAGCACAGGGGCAATTACTTTCCTTTTCTTTTTTTAATGATATTTTTCCGACCGTGTCCTTCACTTTTCTTTCCATAATATTTAGTAAAAAGTAGTCTTTCAGATATGCCTTTGTTACCTTTTGGATCCAGTCCGTATTGTTTTAATTCTCTCACGGTATTTAATGTTTAGTATTTTGGGGACAGTAGCAAGGCGCTTATATTTATCTGCCAGCTGTGTTTCTCTTCTTTATCCTGACTATACACCATAAACTAGGATCCCAAAAAGAAAATGTATAACTTAGTTAGTAGAATAATGCAGTTTGGTAACCTTAAGTAGAAAGACGTTGTGTTTTAAACATTATTCTTGTTTTTTGTTCGAAGAATATTTCATTTTATTACAATAGTCCGCACAAGTGGATCACTCTGCTCCCTTTAGATTTTTTCTTTTGAGATGTAGTCCATGTTATATGCAAATTTCCTCTGGTATTCATATGCCATCGGCCTACT
>JAUZND010028904.1:0-23367 GCA_034780555.1 Coelogynopora nodosa
CTGCCGCTGAGTATTCTAGGAGTTCGAAGAAACAGAAGTTCATGCCCTGAATTTTGAACAATGTTGATGTACATGTATGTACATACTTTACTTTTCTCAAGGTTTACTTTTCAATGTACAATTTATTCAATTTTTGTGACATTTAATAAATGTGTTGTGTTAGAAAATATTTTTTCTCTTAAAAACCCATTTCGGATACCAGAAATAAACAAAAAGCAACCGACAAATATGTAAGTTTTTTTAATTAACCGAAAAATGAAATAATTTATTTTAATTAACGAAAAAATCTGTCTAAAAACTTTACCTAATCGAGAGAAATGGATGTCATTTTAGGTTTCTGCAGGGCAAAATTGACCCATAACAGTTTAAAAAACTCAGACAACTTTCAAAATAATTTTTTTTGTCACCCAGTGTAATTATTAGAATAATATATTTAACAGCTATTGTAATTAATTTGAGCGCAACATTGATTTATTTAACTATTAGTTAATTTTGAAATTATTATTTTATTTAAGCACTTGAAAAATATTCTACTTAAACGATCATCAACTATAAAGCTAAAATAACATTATATCTCACCATGTCACTCGGTTCATGAATTTTGAGTTGATAAAATTTGCCTTTCTTAATTTAATTTATCGCCTTTTAGAAAGATTGTATCCGATGGTTTCTGATGCAATTGCGGTTTTTCTCAGTGAGGGATTTGTCCCTTTTGAGTCTGATTTGGTTAGATTTAATCATTCACACATGTCAGTGGATATAGTCTGTAGGTAGAATAGGAAAGATTTTAAGCTGTGTCAATGATTTCTTCTGCTTTCTTGCTTTATTTGTGAGGCTCGTTAAATTTATCTGTTTTCTTTTTCTGTGTGATCGTTGCCGTTCTTGTGACTGGATTCTGTGTAAAATAATAGCCCTGTGTTAAAGTTTTGATTAAAATAATGTCATTCAGTTTAATTTATACACGGTTTTTAGTTTAATTAGACAGTGAAGTTAGTGCAATTATTGTAAACTGCTGTTGATGCTGCAAAAATTTTCTGTATATTTGTAATATGTAATTTTTATTCAATAGGTCATTTGTAGAGTAATTATGAAACATAATGTTATAAAATTCCGTAAAATCATGGAAAAAGCGTGTCCATTAAAAATTGTACATAAATTAATAAAAAGTTATATATTTATGCACTAAATTTGGTATTCCAAACGAGACTATTTATTATTCTATCTTTAATTTCCTCCTTAGAGTCAGAGTCGAACTTGTGTACATAATAATACTATGAATTAAGAATAACTCAATCTAAAAATGATTTGATTATAGATATTACTAGTAACTAACAATATATTGTAAGTAAGTAATTTTTCTTCAAATTGTATTGTATTAATTATAAAATCTTCCAGATGAAGAGTACCCTCCGAACTAACACCTCCCACATCCCCGCCCACTCTCAACTCCAGCTATGATCCGCGAAGACTCCTACCAGGCCGTCTACGCCCGCGTCAAAGAGGTGATTCGGGAACAGTCCGGCTCCGTCGTGTGGTCTCCGGTTGTGGAACAGGTCTAACAGTGGTCCCCTCTCCGCCTGCCCGCCACGCAACCACTCAGCCACTGACCCCTCACGCCCCACCCATCGTTATACGCACACCCAGCCAACACACTCATGCGACAACAGCTGCATCAACACAGTATTGCCGGAGCTGGTCATGCTTAACAATAAGCTGACATGGGCTATCGGAAAACTTTAAATCTACGGTCAATAAATGTAACATTTACACGAGATGATTGCTTGCTTTTACTCCTCCTCTACTGTACACCTTTCTGCCCTTCGTCCGGCCCGCTTTCGATGTAGACGCGCTGCATTTGACGAAGCCTACCTCACTCACTGTATCTCCCGATCTCAGTGTCCCATATTATTTTCAACTTATTTAAGACAGTGATAGTTGCAGCGTAGGAGACAGTGGTCATCGTCACGCATGACAGATGTAATTGTCGTACAACAGCAATCCATTAGTGCGAACCGCGCGCGCATTTAGCCGAACCATGTGTCGACCTTGAACACTTTTTATACATTAATATTAATGTTTTCAGTCAATCTTACGCAATATCAGTTTTATCTCATCAATATTCCATGGCTGATTTTAATTTATTTTAGTCTTTTACCTTTTTTTCTCCATTAGACTTCTATTTTTTGTGTGTTCACCCGAAATCTTTTAGTGTGATCAATTTTTAGTGGTTAACTCTCTGCATGTACCATTTCGAGAGTAAGTTTCGAGTTATACCGAAGAATTGAATGTCCCCTGACCCTCCCATACACACCCATACATATTTTAAGTTATTGGCAATCTCATGATTTTCATGGTTTGTAAGTGCAATTTACTTTAAATTGATCTGTTATAATAATTTATTACATTACGTCTGTGAATATTGCTAGAGTTTCCTTATTTATTTACACTTTCAGGTGATTTTCGATATTTAATTTTGTTTTCGTTTTAAAAGGAAACCTGAGCGTATGTTATTTATTTTCATATGAAGAGATTGATGACTGTGAATTATTTCAACATACTATTTTTGTGTGCTCCGCTGATCGTGACATTTGAAACTGACTGAAATACATGCATAACTAAAACTATGATTACTACACTTTTATTTCCCTGATAAAAATAATGAAGGTTTAATTACTGTTATTTTCTATTCCCTAGCGCCCATTGCTGAATCTCGTATGTCATGCTATACAATTCAATAAGTGATCCTTATCCTCCAATGCTAAATTGAGCCTCAATTTTACTAAATTATTTCGTTAATATTGTCAAATATAAAGATATTTTATTAATATTACTTTATAGAGTACCAGTAGTATAAGTATATAATAACGTATATATTGATTAGAGCTATAAAAAATATGTTTGTTGTTTAATTTGCCATGCATACCTTTTATGAATTGTTATCTGCGATATGACAATTCAAGTATTTATATTAGATTATTGTTAATAATTTACAACTTGAGGTAGCATTATTTATTATTGGTTCAATTAAACCTCAGAATAACTCTGTAAATTTGTCCTCAGCATGTCACTTCATCATTCTCATTTGCCATCGACTGTATAATAGCCTCATTTTTACCCGAACTGTGAATTATCCCCGATTGATCTTTTATTTAGTTTTACTTGGGGTGTTTATATTATATTCAAGAAGTCATTTTACTTGTCCGTTGTTCGAGTTAACATTCAACTTTATCAACGATGTAGTCACTACTGAAGTATGAAATATAGCAGTTTATTTCTATATTATTTTTCGCTTTCTTTTGCCTTCATTATTTTCAAATATTACATTTATTTTGGTTTGAATGTTGTAATTTAATTATATTAAAAGCATTATTTATGGAAGGTATATTATTATCATATTTAGTTGGCCTATCATTATCACATCATGCTTGAATCGTATGTCAATAATACTTTAAAATTACACGGTGTTCGTTGCCTTGACTTGGAACGTATTTTTAATACGCCTGAAAAAATCAGACTAACCATTCACATAATTATATAATTGTTTGGTCATGCTTTATTATTTTTATGGTACGCTGTAACATATTTATTTTATCGCATGAAATTGTGATTATCCATTAGTAAATAGAAATATTCTCAAGTCCTGAATATGTATTGCTGTAGCCGTGGGCACCATGTCATATAATTAATAGCAAAACAAATAAGTAATTAATATCAATTCGGTTCTCGATCCACTCAAATTTTGAGTCACCTTTTTAGCATTTTAAAATCGATACATAGTTTCAGTTAGAATTACAATTAATTAATATAATGTGATCATACATTTGTCATTATGTTTTGAATAAGTAATACTGTTTCTTATAACAAGGGTGTTTTGGTAGTATAATCATAAAGGTGATGTGCGTTAAAAATGTAAAATCCACTTGAAAAGCAGAGTAATCTAAATAATTCAAATATCGACAAAAATACAATTGACAACGATCAAAATAGAGATTATAATGTCATTAATTTTATTTATATTGTTGTGGTTTTATAATAATATAATCATTTAATTATTTAAAATATTTTATTTAAATAAATAGTTAACGTAAAAAGTGATGATCGGAAGTTCAACAATTTGTTATTCGTATAATAATTTCAGTTTCAAATTACATCAACTCTCGTTTCTGCTTTTATCATTGCAGTCATAGTTTCTAATATCTAATATTGTTTCTAAAATCCCCTGGTCATTTTGCAAAGGTTTTATAATTTTACTAGAATAAAAAATAATAAATTATCATTCAGCTTTGTGGGGATCTGGTCAGCCCTGTATTCTCGGTAAATATAATCCAGTAAGGTTTTCTATGTTATGAATTTTTATTCCAATAAACTGTTGTGAATTTTATTCTTATTTTAAATAGTTAATTCGTAGTAAGGTTATTTTAGGAGGGGTAATACCAAATCTTTCCGGTGACATTTCATATCGCCGGATGTACATATGAGAAAATTACGAAACCATTGATGAAAAGTTAACATAAAATTTATCTATAGTTTAAATAATAATTACAAACAAGTAGGTTAGTAGCAGTTGATTTGTTGTTAGTATATTATATGTTTTGTAGTTGGTTGTCAAAAAATGAATCGGAAGATTTTATTGAAATAAATAATTATCTAGCTTGAAAAGATATGTAACAGTCCTAATTTATTCAGGACATACTTATATTATAATTATATGTCCGAAATGGGGTGTTCTTTGGGCTATCCTCAACATATACACAAAGTTTCGATAATAGTTTGATTTCAATATTTATTGAAATATTCTTTGATTTGGTTTCAATGTTGAAATTGTTCGTTTTACCGATTTTATTCAGTAAAATCCACATATTTCTATATATACACTCTCAAAGTTTATCTCTAAAAGTCTATGGTATAATCTAATGATGATTCTTATAGCGTAATCAGTGACTAAATATTGATAATTATAGCTTCTTTATTATATATTCATAGTTTTATTAGTATTGATTTAATAGGTGTTGTTTCTAAGTTGTTATATTTTGTTCGATAATATTACTTCTACCTAATATATTATATATATACCAGTCGAAAGCGTTTTAGGAAACTACTTTTATTGTAAAACGAACAGTTTCTTAATGTATATTTTGTATTAAAACTGATGCATATATAAATGATAAATACATTAGAAATTACTTTTAAAAGTATAAAGGATATATTATATAAAAATATATTGGATACAGGTTTACTTAGAATAATATGGGTCAAATTAATTATATATAAGATTTGATTGAATTGACAAAATTCCAGAATATTTAAGATATAAATAATTTTACAATTGAATATTGTGTTTATTGGATCTAGTGTACATTAGAATTAGAGCGACATAGAATCTTTTGTAGGAATTAATGTTTATGCCGTATTATTATTTAACTATAACAAACTGTTCGCCGTTACCAAATGATTCCATTATAATAAACTAACAAATCCAACACAATGATGTATTCGTTGTAGATGATAATGTATAGATTATGTAAAACTATTTATTTACATTAACAGTTGATGTTTACGAATCCAAGTCAAATATACTATTTTTATATAATTTACAGAATGGACTATTGATATCGGTACCTACTCCTTTTGATTTCTAATATTCCATGATCTAATGACTGAAGAAGGAAAAGGAACTGACGAAGACAGCGTTGCTGAAGCTGTAGACGCATTGACCAGATTCACAAGGACGGCAAACAAGTACCTCACGATTATTAGGGTAACCTTTGTTAAATATGTCTTATGAACTCTTGTAATATTCCATTGTAGTGGGTTAAAGTAGGGTTTTGGTTGATGTTGTCCTACATCCATTGATGGATATTAATGGCATATTGAAACAGTTGAACCAATTAAAAAATGGCAACAACTGAGTGTTTGGCCTTGTTTCAAACTACGTTTTCAGGCTTATTATTACACTGAAATGTTACGATTATACGATTATAATATTGTAATAATTAACAAGAAAGTGGCCAAGGTGAGAGCAGTTTTAAAATATTAGTATTCCTTCTGATAGTGGCTTTTCGTGTTGCATTTAATTACTGGTTGGTTATATTATACGGCGTCGACGCCCTCAGGTCAACAATAATAATAAAAATGGTTCAGTAAACTGAAAATGAAAGTATATTAATTATAGTGAATAAGTTATTTGTCAATTGGTAATATTCCCTACTGTTAGGCGTATCATAACATTATGAATATTATTATATTCTGCAAACATAACAATATATAACATAAGGTTTGTACAGCATCCTGGAAAGTCCTGAAATTTTTGTAAAAATTCTTAAATCCTGGAAAAGTCCTAGAATTGTTGAAGAAATCCTGGAATTTTAGCATGTTGGCAATATTTTTTAAAAGGTCAAAATATTTAGTATAATATTTGTATTCAGTTGTTTTTGCTTTAAGTACAGTCATTATGACTGCAGGATGTATTTATTAGCAAATTCATTTTTGGTTCAGCTAATGCCCTTTTTGACCATTCATGCTCCAGATTATAAATGCCTGTGAATCGTTCCTCATTCAACAGTAGGCCTAGTTGGACTACTAAATCACCATACAAATCATGGCTGGTGCCTGATTACAGTTCAAATTATGGGGCAAAATGCAAATTGTACTCAAAGGTGTTTAGTGTAGCCAGTTTGTGAAAGGCCAATATTATGCCTAATTTCTTTGAAATGCAATATGCCTTCATTTCTTTTCATAACTAAGAAATAGGATAAAACGGGTCCTGGAAAAAAAAGTCCTTTAATTTGATTTTCCAAAAGCCGCACTAACCCTGATAACAGATATCTAGATATATACCCATAAAATTAGACACCAATACATTACTGGTGAAAGGGTGACATCCCATTTCACCTAGTCTCGTTTCACCTAATTTAGTTCAATTCTAGTTAATTAAATTTTAATCATAGACAATATAATACAAATCATTAAATAGTGAGTAAAAAAGCAGAAAAAATATCGAGAAACGGTGACAATTGATATTTATTAGGTTGCAGGGTAGCATAAAATTTTTGTTATGAGCCGGTTACAATTTTTAAAAGCATAAACTTGTTGTTAATTGTGAAACATTCATTAATTTAACGGTGGACACCACCTTGTTCCGGGGTTTCTTCGACGGTACCACGTAATGTTAGAATTCGATGAAATTAATGATGCACAGCCAATAGGTAAATCGATACGAAAATCGGTTACGTAATTTATTGCATTATTTCTCTACAAAATTATTATTATTATTACTTATTGTTGATGATTTCCTATCTAAACACTTATCTCTAAAAGTCTATGATAAATACTTTTTAATAAATATATATTGATTATTCCTTAGCATGGTATATATAAAATCATATACCATACTCAACCGTGGTATATTATTTTTAGCAAACAAAACATCACTTTAACTGACATGACACGAAATGTCTAATTTCCAAGAAGAAAAACATTGACTGTGACTGTTAAAAAACATTAACAGTAAAAATACAACAAAGTATAATATAACACATAATAATTAACATTCATATTTGCTTGTTAATAAACATAACATTGTGACACAATTTGCATTCATAGTATTCTCTCGTTAGATTATTCTTAAATTGTTTATAGCCCATAACTTGTTATCAAAACTTCTTTATTCTTTGAATTAAAATTAATGGTCCTCCATTATTACAATGGTGTCTTTTTTGGTATTATTTTTAAAAGTTGTCAACATCAGCTTACAATACTGTTATAAAAGAGTTAAACGTTTCGCGTCGTTGTTTATTAATTTTGAAATCGTTGCATAATTTTGATTTGTATCACGCTTAACTCTTTAATAAGAGTGAGTATGGTATAAATAAAGATAGTAAACATTGTGAGCACTTGTTACATACTATTGTTATTAACTCGTGTTCTTTCTATATTATTACAGTATACGATTACTTTTACTATACTCTGGTTTAGTACTACAGGACAGCATTATGAGCTGTAACAGAACTGTTTTTTTTTGTGTTTTTATCATTTTACAAAAAATAAAGTTCAGTTTTTAACAAATCTAACATATCATTAACATGCATTTAATTAGAATATATATATTCTGTACTGGTATTCCTAGCATAAGCTACTTTCAGTATTCTTATGAAGCGTTTATAAATTGTTAAAACCACAAAACTATCTAATATTTTACTTTCAGGTTACACCTTATGTCATCATGTCCATAGGAGCAGCAATTATCATTAAGGAATTTTATATTGTGAGTTCTGTTCCTTCCTAATCTATTTTATGAAATATCTATAGATAATTTAGTAATAGTTAGTAATAATTACACTATTATATAGTGTATAAATGTTTAAGCAATTGATTTAAAAGTAAACTTGATCATTAAGTATCGCAAACATTTGTAGCAAATGATAAAACAATGATATCAATGAATAGTTTGACTACAAAATTTATTATATTGTTTCCAGAAGATTTATCATATTTTATTCTGAATTTAAACTTGTTGCCTGCGCGCGACAAGCTGCGATATTGAGATTATATTGTGAAAATATGCAATATTTTTATAACTTGACGATTTAAAAATGTTGGTATGTATTTTTTGCTATATTAGTCATACATGTGAACCTAATTATCATAGTCTGATATATTTAATATCTAAAAAATTTGGCTAAAAATTGCTCATAATACACGTAGGTATGCTTTTCGTTTTATAAAGGTAGGCTAAACCTTTTTCCTTACAGATCTCGCCTACCATGTTTATATGTGATAATGACGATATTTCGATATCATAGGCCTACGTTAATAATACTTTGTGCATATATACGTGATTATTTGTATTTTATTTAAAGATATCATCAAAACAAATTGTCTTATACTATTATGTATTATTGATCTATTGCATTGCATTAAAACAATTACGGTTGAAATAATGTAAATATAAAATGTTCAGTATATTTTATTTGAGTCATTTAAATGTGCGATATTTTTATCTGGTTGCGATTATTTTTACAAAGCAGCCTGTCGCCACACTGAAACAGACCTATAGCATTTTCTACAGTATAAATATCTATCTTTAAATATATATATATATTAATAATGATTAATTAAATAAAAGTAAATTGTAGTAGAATATGCAGGCATCCTAAATTTCCTGAAATTTCAGAGTAATTTTGATCATTTTTGAGATGGACAATTTGGCACTATTTTCTAATATAGGGGTATATGGGGGGGCGGGGTAATTGGATAAGTTCTTGGTCGGAGGATGGTTCTCGGAATTATATTTTATTTAGTGTTAAAATGAATAGTGTTAAATGAGTTGAAGTTGATTCCAACAAGAAAAGAAGCCAGCAATTATCAATATCTATTTTTTTAGCAAGTCAAAATGACAACACTTTTACTGTAAAGTCTTATTGTGTTATAATAATGTAAGCTAATCAGTTAATGTCATAAATTCATATATTTTCACGATATAACTTACTTACTTTATGTTCATTATTAACTTTTTGTACAAATTTACTATTAACTTTCAAAGTTGTTCAATTACAATTTATTTGCATTTATCCAAAACAATTTATTTTTATTCTAAAAAGTATTTTCTGATTAGACTAGAGTCTAGACCTATACAATTTTAAATAGCACGGCATAAAAACACTTAATTTAACAGACCAAAGAGTAAACAATGGTTGTCTTTAAATGCAATCTAAGCTTTAAAACTGGAAAAATGTCGGCGCTTGGCGCCGATTTAGAGGCACGGCTGCTCGCCTCGCCATAAAGCGGTGGTGGATAATGGAAGGGCTTTAACATTTACCTGAACTTTATTTTGGAGCTGTTAGGATGCCTGAATGTGTGTATAAATTGCTCTTTTCTACAAATCGATGATCGGACCACAATTCATAGATCGGATAATAAAAACACTCAACTTGACGAAATGTTTTTTTATATATTTCATGCCGAAGTATTACAATACGATCTATATTATAAAAAATGTAACGCAATGTTTATTTTTCACGGCTCGCTTCTTTTATACTGCAAATAAGTTTGCCAAAAGTTGAACAATACAACTATAGTAATACTCGTTTTGTTTCATCTTTTTATACAATTGTGTTCAAAGGTGAAGCGGTTTCACAGCATCACGAAGATCCCGAATAAGTTCATCAAGAATCAGTGGTGGCTTCGTGGCACATTTTGTGGGGTTGATCCCCACGGGGATCTGCTCATAAAGCATCAACCCAAGATTCGGTTCTGGAAAGATTTTAATCCTGGTGAGATTCTTTTGAGCCAAAATAGCTTTATAAGTTAGCAATTTATTCATATAATTAAAAATACTTCGCTCTACGGGAATGAACAAAGGGCATAATTATCTTGTCAAATTCATATATGGCGTTATCTAAGTTTGTTTCTTTATAACTTGTACATACTATTATATGATTATTTTAATCAGGGATCACAATATGTTTTCTATTGTAGTTAAATATTTCTCAAATGAAACTTCAAATTGATATATTTTGTCTAATTTAACTAACTTCACAATTCATTATTTATGTATGGATAAAGGTCGAAAAATAAAAAGCTTTATGTTAATTATATAATATTTAGTTCCAACTATGATGCACTTATTTCTTAATTTATTCACAGATTTATATTCATGTCAATTCTGCCGTTCAAAGAAACACTGATTTTTTACAATTTTGGATAAATTCGTTTGCCGTATAACACATACTTTAAATATTACACTATAAATGTTATAAGCACTCTGTACCAAAGAAAAAATATAGGAAACCCGTATTCTTAGCATTTCAGTATAATCCCGTTATAAGGACCCTGGATATAATGTACACTCAGATATTAAGTACACTTTACTCAGTGCCTGCAAAATTTGTATCTATATATATAATAATTATACCCTGGTTGTAACGTACATGGCTATTATGCAGATAAGAGGATATTAAGTACACACTATATTTTAGTTTCATCATTTATTTTACTACGCTGGAGAGTCCAGTGTAGGCGTGTTATTCTTTCGTGTTGCTTTTTAAAGTAACGTTTCTCCGGTTAGGGCCATACCTAGTATATATATATATATTTGTACTTAAATGATAGGTTCCTATGTTCTTCTAACGTGTTTTATATATTATTCTCTAAGTTTGACAAAGTTATATTTTATTACCCTCGGATCATTAATGGATAATTTTTTCAATGTAGGCTACATTGTATGACGGGGTTTATATGACAAATTTATTAAATATTGTCGAATATTCTATTTACTATCAAAAGAGATGGAGGAAATATTGTACATGAACAAAACATTTGATATGAGTCAGTAAAATAATTCATGTTCATCATTTTTAAATCTATTCATGGGCTAAAATAGTTTTCTTCGTTGGAGCGAGCATCCTTATCAAGCGCCACATTCTGACTTGGAAAACTTAATCCATCTTTATTTCCCCCCTATATTTATGTATGACTCAGATAGCCGTCTTAGAGTTCACCTGCTGGGCATTGTGCAGACACGATCGAGCATTGTCTTCCTTGAGACCAGCAACCTGATTGGCAAAAATCTTCACTTCCGCCCCATTGCGATCTCGCCTGATAATACCAAGTTGTACGCGGTCGTCCAGTTCAAAAGAGTAATGCGATTTCATATCGATGTTCACTAATATATTAAACATATATGTGGGTATGCACAATAAATTTGATTGTGAATTTTAAAAGATTATTTACCATTCAATGAACGAGATGTATAAAAATGTATTTTAAAAATAACACAAAAGTAACTAACTACAAATAGTGGCATATTTGAATCTGATCATCTTCTGACGTTTGCAGATGAGACTCAACGAGTCCGACATGGGACGTGATCTCGTCAACCGTGGACTAGCCTTTGTGGCACCGGTGGGCGAATGGCCAAAGGCACCGGGTAGTTACGATTGGTACGTGCGCAAGATTGTCTCGGCTGAGGCGGCAGCTGAAATGGTTGGCAAGGGACTCTGGAAAACTGACCAATCACAGGGCAGAGTAAAGAGGTGGATCAATAGTCTTAGACAATTGGTGCGTCGTTGGATGAAGAGGTCATAAATTGTATATAAATAAATATAAGAGATGTAATTGCACTCCGTATCTAGAACATATATTTCATATACTTTTCTACGATGACATTTTGTATGTATATTAGTAATCGTTTATAAACTTTTTTAAGGGATAGTTAAACATGATAATTAATTCTAATATAAATACTTGTATGTACATATTAGCCTTTAGTTGATCACAATTTTATTGTTTTTTGTAAGAGCGAATTTGTATTTTTTTATTTCTGTTATAATTGCATTTTTTAATAGAATAACAAGTTGATTTACTTCGATATACTTTTGTTTTATAATTTGAGTCACTTAGCATTCTACTATTAGAGATCCAATTTGGGTGTTTTTCTTCCCCGTATGCCACATCATTTATTAACTAAACGAGTTATAAACTGTTAAAACTTTTAATTAAATGTGTAAAATGATTGAGAAATCAGACGAATAAAAATTCCCGAAAATTTCTTGAAATCTACAATAACACCAAAATACGCTTAGGGCCTATAGACATTAGCTGTACTATCATTTGCAAAATTTTCACTGAAAAAAATAGTTGTTGTATCTATAACCATTTGATAATGGGAAGAACTATTTTTATTAACATAAAATAACTAGTTAAAAAAGGATAGTCAATTGAAATGCAGAAAACATGAAATTTGGGCGCGATCTCAACACATACGTTACCACAAAAGACATACCAATCAAGTTGTCTAAACTGTGTATGGGTAACAGAGTTGAATTTATTTTAGTAAATAGTTATCATCTACATGGCATAAAACTATCAAATAGCTAACAAAATTCATTAGTTGAAGAACACGTCTTTTTAGGAAACAGATACGTTACCGTTCTTTTCAAGACTAAACTAATCCTTTAATTATATATATTTACAAGATGTGCATTATATTTAATTAAAATTAGTTAGAATAGTTTACTAGATAATTATAAATACTGCGGAATAAGTATTTCAATTATTAATATAAAACTGTTTTGTTATGTTTCATATCTGTTCAACTGATACATTACAATAAATGTTGTTTTCAAATATGAAATAAATTATTCAATTGATTATATTTCGAAGGTTGTAAAGAAAATACAATTAAGAAAAGGAATTATTTATAACAATAAATATTTTGAACAGATTCGTTATTGTTAGTAATGTGTGTTCTATATATATAAGAATTTATTGCAGAACAATAATATTGATTAATTTTGAAAAGCTTCCTTATATATTAATTAAATGAAAGATGTAGGCTTCGATATCAATATTAATTAATGTCCACTATAAGAATTTATGCGACAAAATAAGTCAAAATAGTTGTAAAATATTTAAATAAGTCATTTGGCTAGTACAACCGCAGCCATATATAATATGAATATTTTTATTAGTTAAACTTAGTAGGCCTAAATGATAAAAATAGACGTTTTATTTGGTATTTTTCATAGTGTTTAATTGGATAGGTCTCATTTATAATTATATTAACGTCTAATTTTAATACCTTTGATGATCAATTGGAACATTGCATAACAAATTTTTATTCAATTTGATATGTAACTCTATTGTATTATTCATCCTGAAATATATAGTTATAGGAATATTAAAAGTTTTAACAGTTTTTGAAACATGTTCTGAAATCAAATTGAACCTCTGATTATAGGATGGATATGTGTTCCTTATTATTGGATGTTTTCAGTAAAGAAGAGTAATCTCGGTCAGGCTCTGTCGTTTTCCGATATCATTCTTTTTTTAGCCAATTATGTTTCCCGCGTGATCGAAACGTTTTGTAAGACGGCTGAAGATGATGGAGAAGCCTGATAAACTAGATTGAGACCCTTTACCAGACTTTCAGCAATCCCACATTGAAAAACTCATGTGTTTTAATTCTGCTTTTCTTGGAACCTAAATTAGTGGCTAGTTTGATTTAAAATCATACTTGCCAGAAGTCTAACATTAATTGTATGAACATATTTTACGTTCTAAAGTTAGACCTCATAAATATTGTATTTATTTAAACAAACCCATTTTTTTGGTTGACTGATATAATTGAAGATAAAACCTGATAATTTATAAATACATTTAGTTTCAATTTTACTACTACAAAAGTAGTAGGTAAAACTGTAATGTTATTTTAACATCAAATTTTGAAAATCAAATCACCGAAATTTCAAATTTGATAGGCTTTTTTTATAATTTTCTGTTTAAAGGAGAAATTTGGTTGTTATACTAATGAAATTAGTTGATGTATATATTTCATATGGAATTACATAATGTACACTAAATCATACGTGTTCGCATAAACAATTTAAATGTCTTTCAGAACGAAACTCGGATGAAATTTCGTTAAACTATCATTTAAGTTAACGAATGATATAATGATGAAAAATTCCATTAAGATTTTTTTAGTTAGGGTCTAAAATAGTCATTTATATTATTATCTAATGTCAGATAAATATTTGTCTTTTACGAAACCTATAAACCCAGACTGATAAATATTAGCTATAATCTATTAATCCAATTGTTTTTGCAACAAAATAAATAAAGTTAAATAAGTCATATTTCGAAATAAAATAATATATTTTTCATATATTTTGGAAGTGAGTAAACTATAAATCTAAAATTAATTTATCCAACTAAAAACGTTAAAATGTTCCGAAAATGGACTTGTTAAAGTTTCAACTTATAATTATAGTTAATGCAAATAAATAGTCAAAATGTTGTAACCAGGGAATACTTTAAGAATATTATGGTAGTCCCTGGTTGTAACCCACATATGAATATATTCTACTATTCAATTGTAAAAGAAATTGTATGCCGGTAGCAGTTCATCACGTACAAGTCTTCATGTATTTAATTTTTAATTGCTTTATCTATAATAAGTTTTCAATTTTCAAAAATATTTTGATTAGCTTAAAATGTTGTGCATTTAAACATTAACGCTGCAACTCAATAGAATATACTGAAAGAATTTTAATTTATAATATGGTTGCACATGTTTCAACTAAATAACG
Organism: Coelogynopora nodosa; assembly: GCA_034780555.1. Lineage (NCBI taxonomy): Eukaryota > Metazoa > Platyhelminthes > Proseriata > Coelogynoporidae > Coelogynopora > Coelogynopora nodosa. Next base: position 15,090 of record JAUZND010028904.1, read on the forward strand.
TGCAGTGGTCGTTTTTAAAACAGTTTTGGTTCAATTTTTTAAATTATACATAAAAAATAAATTATCTAAATCTTAATTCATATAACACTAATTACATTAATAATATTTTTGCAAAGCAAAAAAACTACATAGTATATACTATATAGGTATCACTATTTTGTAATATTGTAAATAATTGCTTATATAAATATATATAATGTATAATATAACAGTAATATGTCATAAGAAATAATATATATATTAATAATAGAATTCGTTACAGAAACATACTGAATACAACTATAGTTTCTAAGCAAATATATAACATTTAACTATAAAGTCTTCTAAAAGTAAATTCGTTTTTTATTTTAATTTCTGCGTATAGGCTTATATATCTGTCTGTGTCTCTCCGTAACACATATTCATATTAAAAATCGATGTCTTATGCTTGTTGTTATATGCCTATCATTATTACCTATGGTTAATAAAAATGCTGAGCATATTAAAATAATTGCCGTCGATTGGGGCGGATCCAGGATTTTGAAATAGGGCGTCCCTTATCCTTCCCCCCTCCCCTTGATACTCGAAGACGTAATATCCCATGATAATAATTAAACCATCATTAATAAAGCGTGGCCAAATGAAGCCATGCATATGTGTTGTAACTTAAATCCGAAGAAACCGGGGGACAAATACTAAGGAAATTTAACAAAAAAGATTTTAAAATAATCAAATTAATTAATATAAACAAATGTAAGAGATTTTAAAATGTCGATAAAAACGGTCAAAATACGTATACATTTAAATTAATTCTGAAATATACAAATAAAAGAATTATAACTAATTTAAAATCATTATTACATTCTTTAAATTTAAATTGTTTGTTTATCTTTGTTACTAGTTTTAATGCAGACCTTGAAAACTAGTTATTTATTCTACCCGTTTTTCCTCCCGTTTTTCCTCTGCATTTAAGTGACAACCTTGCATTTAACAATTAATTGTGAACCATTTAACAAAAATAGCAAACTAATGGATTCATATATAAAGATAGACCTACATTGTATATAGTACTATTAATCGTAAATGAGAAAATGTTGCATTTTAAATAATTTATATTTCGCTTGAATAAACTGTCCACATCCTTAAATGGCAACATTACACTGTACACTTATCTCTCCATCTCTCCGTCCAATTTGCAGATCCCCAAACGACCCCGGCAAGTGTGTCAAGGTGTGGCAGATTCGCCACAACGCCACCCACCCCTGCGGTTCCCTGATCCAGCTCTCCCTTCAGGGCTGGAAGGTCGACGTCGACTCGATTCCCATCGACCCAACCTTCGCCAATGAGAACATGAAGCGGTCCACCGCTCAGGAGAACTCCCTGGCCCGCTACGCCATCCAGCAGGACAAGGAGTCAACGCCCAAATGCATCTTCTACAGGTGAACTGAACTGTACACGAAGTCCGCATAATGTACTTCCGACCTATTGTATGTCACATACGTCGCGACATGTGTGCTAACATTTAGCGATTCAAAATTGATGCAATATCACCAATTGAACATAATGTGGTTCATTTTTCCTAAATAATTTCTATTTACTAAATGATTACATAACTGAAGAATGATTTTTTTAAAATTTAAATTGTACTAAATATATTCGCATCGCCGTTTACACAAAGCTGCAAGATTTTAAAAACGAACAGCTTATAATTAAATAGTTTTGAACAAATAATGAAGAAATTCGTGTAGCAAAAATGTATAAGTTTGTAGATAATTAGTTTACACTGAGGCTGCTTATTAATAATAAGTAACACTCCTTTTAATGGCTGACAAATTAATACTTTTTTCTTATTTTTTAGAGAAACAGAAGAAAATGAGGACGGCTGTTGCTATGGGTACACTGGCGTCAACTGTGGAACAGGTACATAGAAGCGGTTTTTGGTATCTGATGACATATTATATTATATATTTAGTATCGATAACTGCAAAGTTTGTTATAATAGAACGATATTTATATAGATAGAAATTAATATACTATATTTGCATATTAGCATATAATCAATGTTTTAGCACATTCCAGCCAAATTGATTGTTATTGAGAAAAAGTGGTTTGATATGAATTTTATAAATTATGATACCATTTAATTGTACAAATATTCTAATGTTTTATGAGTAAAGCAGCTCACATAATAAAATTCCGGCTGTACATATTAAAGATGGTTTATGTACCTCGCATAATTCCGGTAAATTGCAACATAAGATGTATCAGAAATTATAATAGATAAATCAATCCAAAGATATAATAATATTATTTGCATGCAAAAACCGGGAATACATGAGTCATATATAAATTGTAAATTATATAAAATTGTAAACGCACAGATAAGTCAACTAGATAGTACAAATGATTTTTCATTGGTTTCGTTTTACTTTTAATGGATTGTATACATTGTATATGTGATGAATTCTTGCGGCCATATACAGAGGCATCGCTCAGCAACTTATTCCTCACCGGTCCGTTGCTTGATAGAAAAGTCCCAAATCCACCGATTGAATCTCTGTGTTTTCGTAATTGTATTGTGTCAATTTTATGAACAGCACCTGAAAAGGACATGAAATGTGTGAGAGGTCGCGCCTTACGTATCATTTCACAAAACACGTAATTGTGTTTTTAACATATTTTGTAAAATATTACTATTGTTTTGTAGTTTACGTACATGCATATGTGAATCGATGCGAGGTACAGGAGGTCAACAGGGAATCTGCCCGGATGTTGGGTCATTCGAAGATGAAGTTCCAAATTATCTTTCACATAAAGTATATTTTTGAAAACACTTAGTCAATTTTTATGTAATATATATATTTATTGCTGTGTATAAAACAAAATTTAAAAATGTTTACAAATTATTTCTATTGGCGTTATAAGCTAACATTTAGCTTAGGTTTCTGAAGAATTGAGAACTTGATTTGTAAGTTATAAATAATAAAAAATTACGTTAATCTCTAATATTTGTTAAAAGAGTTATGAAAAATTATTAGCTTTTAAAATAAGCAAACCATATTAGCTCTCCATATAATCATGCTATGTAATCTACGTAAGTCTAATAATGTCGGGTATTATATTTCTATGCTTTCCAAAATGCATTCTACTTTGCATCCAATACAAATTTAAAAATTACAGACTAAGCTGTAATAATAAAATTAATTAAAGTATTTGCTTTAGATAAATGTCCAAGGAAACATACCATTTACGTGTTGCATTAAACAATTTTATATAGGTACCCGTTCTGACATTTAACTATTTTTGCACTTGTTCCACACCCTCAGTGACCTGTTTTCCCGACGATGGTGGCTGCAAGAATGGTGCCGTATGCTCCTATCCTGACGTCTGCATGTGCACCAACGGGACATACGGCAAACAGTGCGATGAATCAGCAGCAGGTTTGAGAGTCCCTATTTTTAATAATTACAGTACATACAACAAGTAGTGTGACACGAGTAGTCTAATAAGTATGATAAATAAAACATGGAGAGATTTTAATATGTTACATTGTGAATCACAGTGTACAGTGGATTTATCTGTATTTTCAATCATTCAGAAGAAAATAGAGAAAGAATGGAAATGAACATCATCCCAAAAAATTGTGTTAATTGCTACTTTCACGTGTATGTGCCTTTTCACCAACTTTTTAACTCATTAATTTGTCATTTTGAAATTATTAGAAAATATGTATTATAGTATTTATATGCTTCACAGTTATGCTTTTCTATAAATATTTAAATTTATAATTGTTATATACTTCGCTTTTATCTTCTCCAAAATACAATTATTATACTACTATATACCGTTGATGTAAGTAATACATACATTAATTATGTATTATCTTATTAATACGATGAATTGCTTTTATTAATAATGAAAATGTAGTCAATGTTTAAATAAATTTGCTACTAATACTGAGATAATTGATTTAATAGAGAAGAGTGTTACAACATTGTCTTATTTAAAAATGTGTTAACCGTTTATATATTCCACTAAATGACAATGCATAAATTTTCTTTGAATATTTGTGAACAATTTTTATTTATGTCATAGTTACAGTATTATGCATTACATTACATGTTCCCATTGTGTTCCGAGTAGAACGTTTTACATTTGCTAACTTTTTTTTTTATTAAAATCATTAAAACAAGGAATCGAAAAGAATATTCACTTGTTATTATAATGTGCTGTTTCACAAAAACAACAAAAGATTATGTATGGATGTTTCTTGGCATTTGTAAAGATGGATAACTCCCAAAACTGGATAACAATTTGCAAAATATTTATCAGATAATAATATACCATTATCATCAGAAATATCACTTATGGAATTTTAAATTATCCAAACATAACAAAGATTTATAAAGTGATTTTTCATTTTGTAAAATTATTTATAAATAATAAAACGCCTGTATTTAATAAAAATAATTATGTATTTTTAATAATTTAAAAAATAAAACATAAAATAAATAATACTATTGAACACGGAAAATGTTTGCGTTTTGCGGTAATAATTGCCTTGATATATATAATCACAATCACAATAACGAAATAATAATAAAACAATTGTGCAGCGTTAGAAAAATGTAATGAAAAAAATAATTAATTAATGCATTATGTATTGAAAACATTGCTAGATATATATAATTCATCCTACTTTAGATTACATCTCCTCTATTGCTAAAATAAAAAGGAAGTTGTATTTAGAGACTATATTTAAAACAGTGTATTACTATATATTGTAATATGAGTCCACAAATACTGCAAAACAACATGGCTAGCCCATTGATACGGTATTAATGCATGTATGTATGAGTATGAGCCTTTTACCATCGGATATTCATAGATCGAAATACCAACTTCTAACCATTAATATAATGAGATATGAAATCAATTAAATACTGTACTCTTCCACGCACTGATTGGTTCCAATTTTCAGCGCTTCATGCCGACAGTGAACGCATGTACTGCTACGAGGAAGACGGCTGTACTTCGCGAAAGAAGAACAACACATCGGTCCTGAAGATGGAGAAGGAGTGCTGTGCTGACCAGAAGGGGTCCTGGGGCACCCAGGGTGGAATGTGTATCCCGTGTTTCTTCAAGTATATGGGTAAGAGTTCATTTTAACTCACTTGGTCAGTTTACGGGATACTCTTGTGTGGATGCTGTTTGACAATCGAAATTTAAAATGTTGTGAAAATATGTTATATTGTTACAATGAATTACTTAGGATCATTTTTTGTTTTTGGTTAAATTAATTTCAGTTCTCGATTGTTATCTTTAATGTCATTTAATTGTCATCCACTGGTCACACAAATTATATGTTCCGAATCTTCAATATATTGTATCTGAATTTAATTGATGAAACTTTATATAAAACGTCCTTTTATGAAAGGAAATATAATGTATTTAGCTAGACTATCGTAAACTTTAATTTTGATATATTGTAGTGATATATATTTAAGTCAAAATATTTAAAATCAAATAAAATCAAATCAAAAGATTATATTTCTAGTTATTATAAAGATCAACACACAGAATTTAAGCCTATTGTATCCGAAATAATAACAACATAGCTAGTAAGACGGTTTTCACTTCAAACAAATCCTCAAATAGATGTGTATTATTAGTAAACTATTTGATTAATAGATTAACTGGTGTACAAATAAATCAATATACTGATAATATTAAATACCTAAATTAATATTTTATTCCGACAGGTTCTGTGACCAAACTGCATGAACTCTCCTTCGATACCTGCGTGAGCTATGGCCAGGACTCCTACCGGACCTTTGATGGCCGGATCTTTGAGTTCCAAGGTCGCTGTTCGTATCTGCTCGCCGGATCCCCGAAGGGAAGTCTCGGGAATTGGGTAGTCATGATCCATCTTATCGACTGCAACAATGTCAAAACATGCAGAAAGGTATGTGTCTTGAGTTTTGAGTTTAAAATATTCTTTCATAGAATGTTGTACATACTGATATTGCGATCCGAATTGCAAATCTTGACGGAAATACAAAATATATTTACAAAACATTAACTTTAAAATTGGCATAGGGATACAGGGGAATCTGATTAAAATAATAAATTAAATTTGATTAGATCTGATTTCTAATGTATAGCGTTTTAATTAATTGACTATGGAGCGGCCCTGTTTCTATATTTCTAATTTTTTAACTCGTTAAATATGTAATTGATTGTTTTATCTGATTGTTCATAATAACTTAGTTTCAATAGTGATAAGATAATATTGATATTAACTATTTGGAGCGAGATTTCTTAAGTTGAATGTTTTTTTAATTTGATTATACAGAGTAATATTGTGGTAATTACTTTTGATCTATAGGCAAAAAAAATCCTATTATAAATTAATTAGTTAATTTTAAATTATTACTGTAAATTATTAAAAAGTTTCGACCATTGTAAGCAAATAGCACAACATTTTGAATGTATACACAGCCTAGTATATTACTTTCCCTACACACTCTATCTACTCAACTAAACACTTTTAGATTCTAACCATGGAGTTCGGTGAGCGCATCATCAAAGTGGACGGCTTTCGTGTTTACCACCGGGCCAAGACAGATGTAGAATTCATTGCAATGGACGAGTTCACACGAGAATCTTCCGCCGTTACAATTCCACGTGAGACATTATATATAATGACATTTCTTTTTTAGTTTAATGTAATTGATTATTTGTTGGTGTTTATAGATTGAGACGTTTATACGGTTCAATATAATAAAATGAGAAAGTGTGTCAATTATATAATTTAATGTTGATTTCATGTTCAAATATCATAAAATATCAACGCTAGTTTTTTAAAGACTTTTTCAAAATTATAAATACTGTCGCACATGATTAGGGCATATTCAGATATGCGATTAAAACAATTATTCCGTTATGCAACTGCCAGGAATTTAGTTTATAAAATGACTGTTTAAATTGTTTAATATTGATGACATCACACAGATGACGTCACTCAGAGACAATACAATGAAAGACATAATGAGCAGCGGCTTTAGAAAAAGTATTTTTGATATATTTATTGATTATTGAAATTTTATTGTATTAAATATCGTTTGTTAAATAACATAACTAATAATAGATGCTAAACAATATTTAATTTATAAATAAATATACAATTAATTGTCTTTATTTGTATTCAAACTGAAAATAAAAAATTAAAATTAAAGGCGAATTAAAATAAATACTGGTTATCACAACGATGGTATTAATAAATTCATTGAATAAAAAAACTAAAAAAAAACTACATAACAAATATTATATTAATAAAAATGACTGTTGATCATATTATTTACATAAATATAATGCTATTTCATTTATACACATTTTGTTACACATCATAATAATGTTGAAAATTATTTCATAAATTTATATAATTAATACTATTTACAATACATTAAATATCTCTCGGTACTTACATTATTAATAATTAACACCCAGAGGAAGATAGTAAAGCTTAACACATTCTGTTGGTATAGATCAAATAGTATTCACATATCTTTGACACATTCATAGTTACTGTAAAATTATTAAAAAACTGTCCGAGTTACTCTTTTTAAAATATAATATTGGTTTTTAATAAAACTTATGCCCCATCAGTTATTGGATTTAATGTGTTTTGCGTTATATTTTTATTGTATTTCAAACGTATAATCATGTCTTTTGAGTAATATACAATATATATATATTTGGTATGTCCTTTTTATCTTTTTTATAATCACTATTTGCAATATATTAATATTGTCAAATTATCCGTAGCACTATAGTTCAATAAGCGAAACAATTACACAAACAAAGACAATACGAATATGTACAAAATATATTTTCCTTATACGTACAATAGATGATTCTATATTTTTTATATATATATATATAAATTTCAATAAAATTAAAATAACATATATAATAAAAATAAAATATTTCCGTGTACAAATACCAAGAAAAGAGGACACTGGTGTAATATTGATAATCGATAATCGATAATCTTTATTGTTTATACTTAAAGAACACGTGTGATGCCAGACAATTGTTTGGAATATACATAAGTATAGACATATGTACAAAACTAATTGGATGAAAAAATTTGACTTTGAAAGTAGTCAAAATCTTCCACGATATAAACTTAAATTAAATACATCCAATTTGAATTTGCCTGCCTCTAGTACCGAAGGTCCCTGGTTCGAATCCCGACCAGGCCACCTTACATGATTAAATTCAGCGGCTGCCCAGA
>JAUZND010028915.1:0-12819 GCA_034780555.1 Coelogynopora nodosa
GACCGAGATACCGCTGGCTGGATGAAATCAAAGAATCCTCAGGCATGCACCTTCGCAGCTTAATCGAAACTGCCACATGACGTTTTGATTGGAGACAATTGTGCTGGAGAGTCGCCAAGAGTCGGCCTCGACTCGGCGGCAACAGGTGAACAGGTGAAGTGTATGTTTAGTTTAGTTTAAGTTTCAGACAGATTACAACATATAAATTTTATCATATTAAATATTACATTTTTACGACACTTCAGAAGATATGACAGTTCATGATTTCAAGAGAAACTTTGGCATGGAATCATCAAAAATATAAACAAACGGTATTATATTACAGCTGAAACAATAAAATATAGCCGAAAATAAAATAGAACTTATGATTGCTACACGGAAAAATTTGCTTTTGTCAAAATTGTAAATAAACAGCGCCACTATGTTCTATATACTACAGCTGCGATAATAAATTAGTCATATTCTATTAAAGAAGTACAAACAAAAAGAAGTTGTGACTAAAATGCTGTGATATGTTTTACAATGATTTCTTTGCTAAAATAATGTAGTCCTATGCACGTCAGATTATTTCTTTGACAAAATAATTTAATCCTATGTAAATCAAATTAATCATTATGTAATTTTCAATATGAAATTTGAATGAAATAAATCAATGTTTAACTAACAAGATTTAAATAGATAAATTATTGTTACTGATTGTGTGATTCAATAATAATTAATTTTTTAATACCTTGATATTTTGCCATATATATGTATGTATAATAGTTTTACCATAGGGAAATTTAAACAAATATGTTTAGACCTTTCTAACCATTTTTTTAATGACGATATAAAAAATAATATAATTATATAACATATTTATAATTAAAAATAACTAATTTTGAAAAACATATGAAAGGTAAGTCATTTTAAAGCATTTTATACTGATCGCTTCCTTGTGAAGTTGGAAACTTTAAAATTAGCTAAATAAATAATTTATATTATTTATACTGAAGCAGATTTAATTTGCATGTTTTACATGATTTAATGTTTATGATGACGTTTGTCTTATTTCAACATATAATTAAATAACTTTTTTAATTTCTTTAGTATTTGAAAAACGTATATTAATTATATTCAGTCTTAAACAATATTGACCTTTATTTATTCAATTTTAACATGTGATTAGGTTTATCATAATTATATTTCATTTGAAAGTTATCTTCTTTTTTCATACATGTTTTGTAACGATTAACTTCTATGAAATTTAGTAATATTAATTGTAGGCTGTTCAATGCCGGCCATACAAACTAAAGTAAGTAAATAATTCTTTTGATGAGTTTTATTTTAATTATAAAATTTTAACATTGTATACTTTCTTTAATCATTATACACTTTTTTAGTAAATAATTTAATTTTACTCAGGTGGCATTTTGATGTATTTATTTATTAATTATTTAAATTGATCAAACTTTATATTGAGCTTTTATTAAATTTACACTAAACAATTAAATAATTTATTTTAAAATTGTTATTATCAACTGCTGTCCTAATTTCAATTATTATAGAAAATAATAAAATATCCATAATTTATATTTATACCACCTCATCTATAATTCGAAATAATCCCAAATTTAACCTTCTATAATTCCAGCACCACACAGTAAAAATAATTTAACTCTAAGGTACACAGTCAAAGTTGGTGTTATGTATAGCTGAAAATCGATAGCACTTTTTTTAACTATTTAACTTAAACTGTAAAATAATTAGTGCGGTCATCATGTCCATGTAACTAACGTAAGACAAAAATTTATTTTTCCGTTTATGACTTTTTCACACTTAACTTATTACATCTGAACTATTTAACCGCGTATTCAGATACGGTGTTTGTTTGACTCATAGATAAGGAAATATATACAGACATTTAATTACTTGTTTATATATACAATTTTTTTTTAATATATATTTATTCTTTTTTTAAATATTTATTTATTTAATTTATTACAATTTATTCTTTTTATATGTACAAATTCGTTTTCTTCAATTTTTTACATTTTAGTTATTAACTTTTAGTTTCATGACAGTGGTGAGTGGGTGTCAGCTTTAAAGGAATGTATTATACTATACTATACTATATGAGTGTTGATGTTTTTCTATGAACGTTACTTTCTTTGAAATTGAAACCCGTCATTATTTGGTAGACACTTTGAAGAGTATTGGATTCCATTCCTTTACTCTAATATATCAGTCAAAAGAGAACTATAAAAATAGTTGAGTATATTCTTTTACAATGAATTTGAGTCTAATACAATCAACTAGAAATATTGTGTGATATTTATTTATTGCGCAGGCTTTTTTGGGACTGTGATTATAATTTTGTTTAAAACATGCAGCTGTGACCGTGAAATCATGTAGTTCTTTTCGAAGGAGGAAGGGTGGCACGACTGGCTGAAAAAGTCAAAATACTTCTGTTGACTCATGCATAATTAATAAATACCGTTATATTTATATTAGGCCTATGTCTAGAATATTATGTTTTGCTTTTTTGGTATCAAGGTTACATTTTTGTAACCTAAGTATAATTACTTATAATTAGTGAATATTGAAAACAATGTCAAATAATTTAAAATAATATTATTAACATGAAATATAAACAGCAATGTATAGCTATTGTTTATTTTATTATACATATTATAAATATATTTTTTTAAATTATAAGATCAATTTTTTTTCTAATCATACCCAAAGTAAGTACGACAAAATTGGAAGTACTGAACACTCAAAATATTAATATGTTTCGTTATTTTAATAAGCAATTGTTGTTATTAACCATACTAATCGTTAAAAAATAATTGGAAATGTTTATTGATTAATTTAAAAATGTGTAATTTAGTAATTTAAAAATTAAACGATTTCTGATGATTCATAAATATTTGTCGACCTAAATATAAGTAGAAATGTGATTAATTTTAGGAGACTTTTCTATTTTTAGAAAATGCTTATTATGGTTTAGTAAATGTTCTTAAATTTCTGTTCTCAGTCAACATTTGGGGAAATGATAAAAAGTATATAGTTCTGCTGATAAGAATGATTATAGATATGTGTGCATTGTATCCCGTTAAGAATTGAGTAACAATACGCTCATTGGTACGGGATGTGATGTACCCTTGGCTTGTATAAGAATGAAGTATGAAGTATGAATGATAAAAATTTGATAAAAAAAACATATAATGGTAAGGAGAGAAAATTACCCCGGTAATAAAATTTGTGTGCATTATTTTATGATTATGAATGCTTATACAGTATGTTAGATTGTAATATACACTATCGCATAAACCGTAATATTTCGTTTTTTTAATGTTTTAACAGCAACCTTTACATCATTCATACTAAGTTTTATAATTTCATTGTAATGAAAATAAAAAATTCTGTCAGCTACGTATATAATAAGAATAAATAATAGATATTTAAAAATAGTTAATAATTAAATTGTTAATATTGATATCTTTATCATATTAAAGTTCCCTGAGATAAAATTATTTATTGTAGTAAAAAAAAATCTTTCACAAGATAACTTGTATTTCACAAGATAACTGATAATAAGGATATATTTTAATAAGGATAATAAGGATAGAATTAAAATTTTAATTAATAAGCATAAACATTATTAAAGTTCTCTCATGTTGTCTTCACTAAAATAAATACACATAATCTACAAGAGTTACTCACATAGAAGATTCCTCTAGCAAAGCGCTGATGAAGAATTTTAACAATGACATCCTCATTCAGTGGTCCACAGAGCTGTCTCAGGTCCTCGATATTTTCATAATTTGTCATGGTAATACGTACGAATTGTGCATCACTAAATAAGCTTTTCCTCACATATTTTTATAAATCATAGAAATTAGTCAAATAGCGATAATTATGATTATCGAAAGATTCAATATATAATTTAATCCACGCGATAACTTGCACTTTCCACACACTATTTGACTTCTCCTTTTAAGTAAATTCTTATTGTGTGAAAATAACTTTAAAACTGAGTAAGAGAGTTATGTAAACTGAGACAGCAGGTAGATACAATCGTTAGCATCAACTTTTCAAGCATACCTCGGCGCTGATGTGCGTGCGCAATCATTGCAAGAATGTACCACCCAATCCGTCCTTCAACTTAGCCAATGAAAGGGAAATATCGACTTTTGTCGAGGAGCTATTGTGTAACGCCTTTTTCTGTCTCTACGCGCACGTAGCAATGGGAGAAATTTTTCTGCTTATTCTCCTCTGTATATAGCGAACGTATACGGAACAGTCACATAATTGTACTAATTAAAAATTCCTATTAGTCATTAATAAAGTAATACAAGTGATTTTAATTATATTATAATAAATAGGGCTTCCATTTTTGTATTATTCTGAAATTAACTTTTTAATGTACCAACTAAAACAAATGTTTTATGTAAAGTCGTATAATATTTCATAATAATAATTCATAATACTTATAGGCTATATGTATATATGGTAAATATAACTAGGTAAAGGTAACTACAATAGGTTTTCCATTGGGAACCTAGACCTAAAATTCCAATATTTATGGTGTGTATCTCAATGTGCACTATACATCTGTGTTTTTAATAATTTAAATAAAGTATACAAGTTTGATTGTTATTATAGTTATCTGTTTTTAAACGTAATATTAAATCATGATGATCTGCATATAGGTTTGCTTGGAATTCGTATTTGTATATACATAAGTGTCAAGCATTTATAGCCCCGCATTTTTAGAAAATGCATTTTTTTATTAAATAAGTGAACTTATTCTTATGAAACTTTACATTTCCTTCTCTCAATATAGCCTACTTATGTACCTGAATATTGATGAACCCTTTTCCTTCTCAATACTGATATGGGCTTTTTCCCTCTAATTAATTATGGGCCCTGCTCAACTTTAAATTCTACACAATTCGATATTTCAATTTATCTTATGAATTCATAGCTACTATGTGCTTTTACTTTTCGAATATACATATAAGATTTTTTACTTACCTATTTCTACGAATATTATTTAATTAATTTTTTTAATTGTGATTACACACATCGTTTTCTCTGTACTGATGTTGCATGACTTTCATCTTCTGAAAATATGTAATATTATTTTAAAAATTGATAAATTATTACATTAACTAATTAGTATTATGGTCAGGTCAATTACAATAAGCACTTGTCATTCCAATATGAACAAGCAAAAACATACTCTATACAGACATTGTAAATTGTTTCTCATGATATACATATAATATTAATTTTTCAGGATCCTCGCCCTCAGAATTGGTTGAAATTTAAATCCGCAGGAAAATCCGGAGAAAAAAACCTGAGGACAAATCCAAATGAAATTTAATCTATTTTTCAAGGTCGTCAATGCAAAAGTAGTTAAAATAAACAATATAAATTTGAAAATAATCAGACTGAGTGGCTAAGAACAACAAATTACTAGCCATAGGAGCAGAAAGTGTAAGCATATTGAAAGGTAAATAAATACATAGAAACATCAAAAATAAGTATTCAAATAAAAAATAATTAATTATAGAAGTCAACTAACTCCACAGTAGGTACACAAAATACAATGTATGGATGTAAATATTAACATATTATAGGCTTATATAGTAAAGCTAAAAACATATCTAACTTATCAACATGAACTGTGCTGCACTTTTTATCCCAAAATGACGACGTCAGAATTGCACAGTTTTGAAGCTATAGGCTTATTATAAAAGCATGCTTAATTCTTATTAAAATTAATTGCTACAATAACATAGTAATGATTATATAATAATTCAATTAGTCTTGTTTTTATTGAGACATGCAAATAATATAATTAAAACAAATTTAGTATATAATTATCGTTTTTTAAAAGATGTTTAAGCTTTTTTGGAAAGTAAAGGCACATATCATATTTGGATCTTTCTATTAAATTTATTGGCAAACATCAAAACTTTCAACCTTAAAACTGAGAATTTGTATTTAAAACGAGATGTCCTTTATACTTATGATATGGGTTCTACCGATACTACCTCTATTTTACTTTTTTTCCCAAAAAATTACAATAAGTAGTTGTTTCGTTATTATACTCTTAACTGTTAACTATTGTATATAGAGGCTTATATGATTTGTTACAACAGCCCTTTTCTATTGTGCCTATTGGGTCTATTAAGGGTATCTATTGCTCTGTATAGGGTTTCTATCTAGGGGATCTGTGCCTAGATCCCACTGGGATCCTAGACCTGAAATTCCATTATTTTTTGGTGTGTATCTCAAACTGCACTATACATTTGTGTTTCTAAATGCTAAATATAATTTGAAAATATTGTCAGTAACATAGAACTGGATAGACCATGATATTTTGTATATGTTCATAATTATATCAAAATATTAAATTAACTATCAACATTCGACTAAGTAATTTAAATCATAAATATTTTCAAACAATTCCTATTGAATTATTTTTTTGTAATGGATTATTTTTAATTATTACAAAATTGTTTTAATAAAATGTAATAATCGTATTATTTATATGAAATCACTCTTGCACTCAGCATAAAAGTTAAAAAATCGTTTAAATTAACAAACTTATATATTTTTGGTATATTTTTATCTAAATTAATGTTTAACTCTAGCTTTTAAAAGTCGCATAATTTCACGTTTTGCTATGTCATATTATTTAATATCTAGCAACTAAATATACATTAAATAATTACAAATAATTTTATTCAATCATTTTGAATATCATTAAGAGCATTTCTTCAAAAGAGGATTTTCACAGTTGAGCGTCAATCGTCTTAGTATGTCTTATTTAGCAAGTTTTTTCTTATTATAATCACTGAACAAACAATAAATCATTCTAAATGTTATAACATCTTTGTTTAGTCTATTTATTCTTTATTGTGTGATATTGATTTGTTTTCATAACAGTTTTATAACAGTTTCATAACAGTTTTAATATTTACTTGCTTAAGTGCATTGCAGATAGCTGTAACCTATTATTTAGATAAATCTATCATGCTTATAAAAATCACAAAAATGTAATAGATTTTTCAAACATATATTTTTTTTCTTATTTTGTCTTTTACTCTACTCGAAATATAACTAGTACTATTAGGATATCAACGTTATAATTTCAATAAGAATCAACATTTATTATATTACAGACAGCATATAATAATTATTGAACCAAAACGATTGATATAGCACTTTAGTAAACATAGAATTATTAATTATTATTAATTAATTAAAAAAATCATTATTATTAATTAATAAAAAAAATCATTATTATTAATTAATAAAAAAAATCATTATTATTAATTAATAAAAAAAATCATTATTATAAATAGTATTTAAATATTTCAATTATAAAGACTTATGATGCGAATTTTAAATTAGGAGAAAATTACTTAAATTTCTTTATTAATATCAAAATATGTATTTTTTTATTCAAACGACTTTAATTTTTTTTAAATTATATTAATGAAAAATATTTACCGAAAATACATACTAACAAATAATATTTTAACATGCCTCACTTATTACTGACACCTTTTTGTTTTCATCCGGACCAAGCATAGGCATACGTTATTGGTATTCAAAAATAATTTCAAAATTAATTCTACTTATTAAATTCCTAAAAGTATTTATTCTAAAATTTCCCATTTCATATAAATACTTTTCTTTTTGTTTCTCTTGGTTATTCAATAGTTTTATCTTAACTGGAAATTAAACAATTTAGAAAATAAGGTTTTCCATGTAGCCTTCATAATGATGATAATGTATTATTTAGCTAAAATTATTAAATTCTATCGTAAAAGATTAATCATATTAGTACGTATTATAGTTTTTGCAATAAAAAGACTATAGGGATTTGTGTGTAACGAAATGTGAACCACGAATTGCTAAATAAATTGTCGCATTTAAAGGATCGTGTCTACACGCCCATAGTATGGCGCTAAAACCGAAGTATACCTTGAAATTACTTAATTTAAAATAATGATAAATATGCGCTAGATGATATTAGACTAAAGTAATTCGTAAAGATTCGGTTTAAGATTTTTTACATTTTAAGAATAACAAACCAAATCATTTAATTCATTTAAATAATAATAATTATTTAATTAATTATAATAATTTAAATAATTAATGTATACTTAATCACACCATGATATATTAAACCACAGATTATAGTGGTAAAAAGATATATTAACCTCTCCCAAACTATTATTTATTCAAAATATAGATATCTTCAGTTAATGACAATTTTCTTTATTTCAATTTTTTGGACAAAATTCATTGTATTTTATCCGACTAATTTTAAAGCTATTAATGATTAAATAATCTATTTTTCATGCTTTGAAATTCAAAATCAACATATGAATAATAGTAGTAGTATAACTAAATATAGATAAATATGAAAAGAGAAATATAAATTAAATAAAATAAAATGTTTAAAGTAGCTAACATTTAAAAATTTCTTACGAACGATGATACGCATAATACAATTTCATGTATTACGTCTATTATACACGTATTCCCAAGAAGGACGATAAATGAAATACATCTCATAAGGATATAGCGACTATATAAAATATTTCCTATATTGATTTTCAGAATATTTACAGCTTACTTTTTATTGGATGTTGTGAAATAGTTACACAGGTGTGTTAAACATGCATAATTATTTTGTGTAAATATATTTAAATTATATATATATATATATTAAATATATACTTTAAATAAATTGACATAAATTACATACCACGGCGGACTCAGCGCGTGCCCCCCTAAAAGCGTCTTTTTGATCTTATGTTTCATTAGTTATATCTTAAGTAGGTAACTATTTCTGTTTTGTAACTATTGCATTGCTTATTTTACTATATAACACATATCTTTGCCTAACTAATTATTTTAATTGTCATTATCCAATATTAAATTTGAACACCATGTTTTATTTTTATCAAATTGTCATTGTGTACTCCCATATTTAGCCTAATTACGTCTCTCTTAAAATTTCATAATTGTATTCTACAATATTGACTCAAATCTATTATATAGAGGCATATTTATTATGTAGAAGCAACGTTCTTCGAAAAATTTGCAGACATGGTATACGCCGTATGCATCTTTTTAATGATTCCGTCTCACTAAGTCAAAATGCTGTATCCTCCCCAATATGATACATACACAATCGCAAAACGTGGTGCATATTATGAATTGTGTAAAAAGTTTATTTTAAATTAAGTATATAACATTTTTTTAATTTTCATTCTAATGACGTTCTACATGATCAAAAACCAATCGAATACACGGCTTCACAAAGGACTGCAATCGGTACAGAAATCTAAACATGGTGTAAGATGTAATATGATATGGTAGCATTGCTATATTGCTATAGTACCCCGAATATCATTGAAAATGATCAAAAACAAAACGCAGAGCTTTGTGGTAATAATATTCAACTTCTATCATGCATGGCTTCCTCAGAGGACTACAATCGGAAAGTGTACCAAATACAATCCTCTGAGGAAGCCGTGCGTATGCGATGGCAAAATATTACAAGTAAAATATGTGTAGCGAAATGTTACGCGTTTTGTTTCTGATCAAATCCAATGCTACTGGGGGTTAACTACCATATCCGAAGTTTCTATTTTGTATATATATGGTTTATATATTCAGTAAACTTTGCAAATATTCAGATCCAATATTATATTATGGAAAGATTGCCAATTATGTATATGGTGACCGTATAGTAATATATTTTTTTAAAGCAATTTTGCTAAATATTTGTAATAATATACATCATATTGTTTATAATTTTAGTGACATTTTTTGAGCTGGTTAGCAATAATCCGAGAAATATCTATGCTACATATTATCTATATTTTACATGCAATTATACATGAAATCAATAAAAATAATTTTGTGAATTTGAATTATATACAAAAAAGCAGATATTATTCATCTAATTTTTGATCGACTCATTTGAGAGAACGTCTTCTATTAGTAATATTCAGACTTGCTGGCTCTAAAAAATTGAGTCGGTGATTTTGAGTCGGAAAAAATTCGGGTCGTTGATTGCTTAGAAACTTGTTGCCATAAAATATTTTGTCCAAACAACACAGACAATAATGACTATTGTGTACTAAGCGATTATAGATTTCAACGTAATAAAATATTTCTAATAATAAACCTGGAAAAATTACTGATACATTATTTGTATTATTTCCTGGAATCAAAAAGCGTATAAAGCTTTTGCACGCACAATGTTGCCCTCGACCTAATTGCACTAACATGAATTCAACAGCCAAATAAATTGTAAGTCCATGTTTAGTCTGCTTCCTATACAGCGGTTATACCATTGACCCAACTAACACATCTGAAGCGGAACTATAATTTAGAAATGCTTTAAACACATATAATAAGCTCGAAACTGCGTCTGTGTTGCCCGCTGGAGCGACAAGGTACTTAGATCGGACACCGACGCTGTGTCCCCTAATGGTAAAGGATTAATAGATACAATATGTAGATGCAAATAAATTCAAATAGATTAAATTTATTTAAAAAGTTGAAAGTTATATTCACATTTTCTATATTTTTGTTGATTATATATAAAATTAACGTGCTAAAAATTATTCACTTTAACTAGGTTTTTAATGTCATGGTTATGTATTTTTATTATATCTAGAAAACTGGCCGTAGTTGATTGATATAAATCATATTTCATTGTATATACAATATATAGCACGCTTCGTTTAAAAATATTATTTACAAAAAGTGACTCCAGGAAAACGGTTTACTGTTTAATACATCTTCAAACGATACAAATAATTCTGTATAAAAATTTTAATCTTTTATTTTACGTTTTTCAAAAATTATCGATTTTTTTGTATTTTTATCTGTTTTTGGCATATCAAATATTTTTTTAACCTTTCCTTCTGTTTTTACATACCATTTAAAAGTTACTCCAGAAAAACTGTATGCTGTTTACATTACCTCCTACCAATAATAATAATCCTGTATTAAAAAATTCAAACATTCTTGCTCGAGTTTTTGAAAAATTATATATATTTGTAATTTTATCGGTTTTTCAAATATTAAATATTCGTGTGAATCTTTTCCTCAAGCGAGAACAACCGTTTGGAGTATGGAATTATTTACTGCATGCTGGGTAATACTTCGTAAATAATACAATTATTTAATTGGGGTTTTCTCTTATAAATCAAATATGACTTAGATTAACATCTACATGTGTCAGACGTAATTATATATAATATGCTGAATAAAAATATGAATTCAGACACTCACAAAATCAATAAATATTTTGACATTGGATTACATTTAATTACAATGATGCCAATAACACCGCTAATTCACGAATATTGTCGAGGAAAAGTGAGTCTGTTCTTTGTTATAAAAAAATTAAATATCCACGATTCATAAATGCTATCGAACATGCTGTGTTAGAAAATCCTCTTCTTGTTTGGTTATGATAATAGACTTTAAATAAATTACTAGACGTTGTGCAAATGGGATTTCCTGTAGTTTCGTTTTTTAGGTTTCTTTTTCGTTTGGGTGGTATATATAACAAATCATACTGAAAAGTTGTTGTGCTACTAATATATTTGATGGGGTGGTTCAGTTTAACAGGTAATTTAATTACATAAATTTTATATTTTGTATGTATTATTTCATAGTATTTTTTTTGTTTATTATGTCTTTGTTATTTATTATACATTGTGTATGTAGGAATAATCATTTATTTCTAATTAATACAAGTTAAGTGTTGTAATAAATAATAACTTCTTTGCACAGAGCAGTTTTACAATAAACATTATAGTATAAGTATTTAACTTATAGGTTTACTGTGTTATGAAGCTTGTGTAGATTAGTGCTACACTCATTGTCATGGCACGGCACTGAGTTAGGGGTGGGTGGGTGTTATTGTATCAAATATATATATACATGCAAATGCTATTATAATTCTTCTTTTAAACAGGAAAAAAACGTTATGTCTATATTTATTTTATTGTTAATTAAGTACCCATTTTGTGACCCAATATGGCGCAAGCTAATTTAAAAATACATATTCCAAAATATGTTTTATTTTAAAATTAATTTATAATGAAAGGTTATGTATTATATGTTTATTCTGGCTTTTTTATTGCTTGCGTTTTTTAGTTTTTTTAATACCTTTTAAAAGCGACCATGGTAATAAAATGTAAGTTCATATTAATGTAAATTTATTTATTTACAATTATATATTTATATACATTTATATATTTATATATTTTATATGTATGCAAATTCATACACTTTATATAGGCTACCTTTATTTATACATGAAATTTTATAACTTGTTAAAAATTTAGTAATTGACTCCGTGTGTCATTTTGTTATCTTTCGTAAAGATTTACAATAATTTTTTATACGCATAACTTTAAAACTATTTACACCATGTTTAATTATTGGTAAATTGTAACTATTTATATACGATAGTTTACATTATTCAGATGCGTATTCTCTTTAAATAAATTGAAGATTTTGTTCGTATTATCAAAAGCCGAATTTTGTCCATTTTAAATGTATTATAAATATATATATAGTTCATTTTATGTTGTGTTGATTAAATGTTACTCAAAATCAATCAGTTTATTCCTTAAATTTATCTTTAATTTATCTTTAATTTATCTTAAATTTATCTTAAATATATTTTAAATTTATCTTAAATTTATCTTAAATTTATCTTAAATTTATCTTAAATTTATCTTAAATTTATCTTAAATTTATCTTAAATTTATC
>JAUZND010028915.1:12919-23364 GCA_034780555.1 Coelogynopora nodosa
TTGAATTTATCTTAAATTTATCTTAAATTTATCTTAAATTTATCTTTTCTTATCGGTTTCATCAAATAAATCCAATCCAATTATACCAAATTTTATATTTCGAATTAACCAAAAATATATATTTTTACATATGTTATAGTTCGTTATAATGTATGTGCAACTTCCTTTCATTAGACATTTTTCTTATATATTTTTAGATTTCTAAAACGAAAAATTACATTATCTTGAAGGTCTTTAATAAACATTTAATATTATCTATTAATATGGTTAATTTTATATTTCACATTATTTCATATTAACAGAAAATTACTTTTAACATGTTATAGTTCGGTATAATGTATGTGCGACTCTTTTCATTAAAAATTTTCCTATATATTTTTTAAGATTTCTAAACCGAAAAATTTCTTTGTCTTGCAGAAAAAATTAATATCTATTAATATTGCAAAGACATACATTTTACATTTTTTAAGTATTTCTATATTAAATATAGATTGTGGCTGCACCGTTTAGATATCATATATACTGTATATAAAGGTAGACTTTATTTTAGATTTTAGCGTGTCTTGTCACCTACTACTAGAATCATGTATTGATTTATTGGCTTGACGCCAGCTTAGAACAGCTTAGATCAGCCATATCATTAAAAAACGACAGTTTACTACAATCAAGAGAACGTAGCGAAACTCGTACCACCGACCTACTGGTTTGCAGGCCTTCGCGCTAACCGCTACAACACGCTCTCTTTAAAATTGTAGTTGTCTGTAAGCTTTCTTATATTGCCAAGTACCCAGCTGGAATGCTTTTGCACACGTATTGAAAGTACGCCACTTTTAAATTATAAAGTGAAACACATTTAATATGGATTGTGTTTGCACCATTTATACACGCTAAAATCTAAATAAAGTCTACCTTTATATATAATATGATATATAAACGGTTCAGCCTACTCCATATTAAATATGTTTCAATTTATAATTGAAAAGTGGCGTACTTTTAATACGACGTGTACACAGCATTCCAGCTGGATACTTGGCAATAAAAGAAAAATTGCTGACGTAGTGGTCGGCGGTTCGAGTCTCGCTACGTACGAGTATTTGTTGCGAGTTATTGGCTGATCTATAGCTGTTGCGTCAAGCCAATTAATCAATTTATTTACTTCCGGTAGCAGGTGGTAAGACACGCTAAAATCCAAATAAAATCTTCCCTTTTTTTTGATATTTTTCTATATTGTCAACTCTTTAAATCCGAGTAATTATGCTTATTTGTTTTATTTAAATGTTGTTTTATTTTTTTCAGGTTATAATATTCTACTTTATACTTTCTAACTGTACCTCAATTGTGTTGTATGTAAGTTATAAATAATAATAATAATAATAATAATATGCAAAAATCAAAATAAAATCCACATTTTTGCTATCTACCTTAGTATATTGTACATATTTAAGTTAGTTAACTGCAAAATATGTTCTGTTCTTATTATCTTGAAGTGAATATATTTTTTTAGCCGAATTCTAGATAGCATTATTTTTTTCTCTGGTTGACATCGTGTCATAATGGAGTGTACTAGACTTCATGAAATTAATTGCTTTTTGGGTTTGGGGAATATATTCTAGATGTCATTTTAATTAAATGACTGAACATAAAATATATTCCGTTATTAACCTCATTTTATTTCGTGTTCTATTTAGAAATTAGTGTTATTTAAGTAACCCTAAGAGAATAGTCATATATTGTAGACAAAGAAATCTTTAAATTAAATTTTAATTTTAATTAAAATATTTACGACAGTTGTATAAAAAAATTATTATGAAAAATACTCATTATCAGAAGTAGCAAAATGTCTACGAATAATGCAACAATTACATTTTTATAACTACAGATGAAATACAAATAAAACATCGACAAAAATTATACAATATAGCAGAAATTAAATATAATATGACTTTAACAATCTTAGGGATGCTAAAAATATGAGTATAATCTTATTTTTCAAATAATATTAATTTCTTAATTTACTCATAAAATGAAAATTACACAGATCTCTATAAAATGTACATTTTAAATCATTAAATTTGGTTTCTTATATTTTTTAATTTAATTAAATTTAAATTTATTTATTAATATAATCATTATAATATAATATAATTAGATTATATTATATTATATTATATTATGTTATATTATATTATATTATATTATATTATATTATATTATATTATATTATATTATATTATATTATTTATATTATTATAATTTATAATTTAATAAAATAGATGTATTTCTTTAAGATATAATACATTTTTGCTTGTAACTTAAATCCGAGGAAAATCTAGAGGACAAATACGAAGGAAAGTTAACTTGTTTTTCAAGGTTTACAATGCAAAATTATCTGAATAAACAAAATAGATCTTAAAATAATCAAAATAATTAATAAAAACAAATGTAAGGGATTTTAGAATGTTGATAAAAATGCTCAAAATACATATACCTTTAAATAAATTCTGAAATATAAAAATAAATGAATTATAACTAATTTTAAGTAATTATTACATTATTTAAATTGAAATTGTTGTTTATCTTTGTTACTTGTTTTAATACCGACCTTGAAAACTAGTTATTATTCCTCCTGTTTTTCCTTCAGCTTTTAAGTAACAACCTACATTTTTAATATTAGTGAATGCTAAAAAATATGTGTTTAGGTTTAAATATTTTAATCGAAATGAAAGCCTTAAATTTGTGCTCAGCTATTGATTGAGGTTAATTACCGTCTAGATTCACGATTTTTATGTAAGTTAAAATTTTGGAACGTTACCCTTTTTTATGTGAAAATCATGTATAACAAAATCGTCCAATTTTGAACCTTTTAAAATACATGTAAAAACCAATCTTGTCAAAATTGAAGAGTAGGAAAGGGGAAAAAGAGGGAAAAGACCCGTAATATCAAATCAAAAAATTGCATAGTCCATGATAAACAGAACAACAGTAACTAACATTATCTTATTCTCTAAAATATTACTAAGCAACGTACTCATCAAATGTTGGAGAATGCGTTTTGTTATATTAGTGTGATTTGAAATAATTTATTTCAGTCCCTCAAATTTGGATTCTTTGGTTATTTAGTTTCATTTACATATGAAAATCATTATATATGTTGTTGACCAGCGCTTCACAACTCCATAAAGCCTTAACCTTCGCAATTGTGAATGTAAATCCCAGTAATTGTAAATTTTTGTTTCAATTAGATGCAATAATAATGAGCAAAAAATTAACAGACAGAACAAAGTATAAATTATTATAAGAATAAAAACGAATGTAACAAAAGTATTGATAATAATAATACTATTGACGCAGTTTTTGAACCGCTTCTGTTTAGGCTCATTATTATAGAGTGTGAATAAGTACCTGTTATAAACGATATTTTGTTTATGCTAAAATTGTATTATTAGAAACTCTGACTATATTGATTTGAATCAAATAATAAAATTTATTGATGAAATAATGAAATAATTAATTAAATAACATATACAATTAATGAATAATATAGGTAATAATTAAAATTAATAATAATTTAAATTACCAAATAAAATATTATTAATTAAATTAGAATTAGTATATTCGACAATATTTATAACGTGGAGAAATATTGTTTGTATAATTAAATACGGAAATCCTGCACTTTACTCTCATTGGTTCAGATTTCTATATCTACAGATATAATAAATGTATACCGATGTGAAAATATATTATTCAAAGCAGTATACTAGAAAACAGTTTGGTTTCTGAATTTCTCATTATGGCACGTAAAGACAGAACTGACAATTTTCATTATATCCCTTCTGCCGGAGAATTCTGGTATAAAGATATTCTTTGGAATAGATATACGAGCCAGGAGATAATTAAGAAGGTTGAAGCTTTCGAATTTCGTGACAATGACATCCTACTGTGCACCTTTCCTCGAAGTGGTACGACATTGACTCAGGAGATCATTTGGCACATCAAAAACAAAGACTGTATAAAATTGAATCAAACATACGGTGACATCGACAGTCGATTTCCGTTTCTTGAGTACGATCAAAAGTTTTTTGATGAAAACCTTCCTGATTTAGTTGATATTTTGTCAGGTCAGGGTAGAAATGAAACCCGATTAATCAAGACACACTGCCCACTTTCCCTTATTTATCCAAACTTGGTGAAAAGTAAGCCCAAGATTTTGCTTGTTATGCGCAACCCAAAAGATGTCTGTGTATCTCTCTACCACTTCTATCGCGGATTTGCTCAGTTTGGCCCTTGGAACGGAGAGTGGGACGAGTTTTTCGAGATGTTCGTACGAGGTTATACAAAATGTGGCAACTGGTTCGCTTGGCAACTGGAGTGGTGGGAGGAAATTGGCTACAACTGGAGTTTGTCTACCAGTCGTCAGGGCTGGCCCGTATTCGCATTTACTTTCGAGCAACTGATTGCCGATAGCAAGTCGATGATCAAGCAAATTGCTCAGTTCCTAGAAGAGCCTTTGACACCCGAACAACTGGATATTGTTTTAAAAAATTGTCATTTTGATGCCATGAGTCAAAACACTGAACTAAATGTTAAGGATCCTACCACAAATTTCTCTTTTATTCGTAAGGGGAAAGTCGGTGGTTGGCGTGAGCTCTTTACCCAGGATCAATCGGATCGTTTTGATGCAATATTTAAACAGGAACTGGGTGGCACGGGCTTAACCTTTCAGTATGAATGACATATCACCACGCACTATAAACACTGTCTGTTTAACATCATTAGAAGTTTCTATAATGTAAAATATATTCATTTGCATAGATAGCTTTGTTGACTATACTTAACACTTTGAACTTGTACTTGAATTTGAACTTAAACTTTTAACTTGAACTGTATGCATAGTTGTTGTATTTGGTAAACATTAATTGTATTCCATCAGCGTAGCTTACAATACTGTATTAATTCTGTGATTCTGATGATGTATGATTACTATCATTAATGTGAATAGGACAACATCATTGACACAGACTTTTGTAGATTTTATCATCTGTTAGATTATATAGTTTCTATATACAATTTTCTTATTTATTTGTTTTTCTGTTGAGATAATTAAATAATATAACACCAATTTAACAATATATTCGTTAGATGTATTTGATAGATATCATTAACGATAATAATCTGTAAAATTGTTTAATATATGGTCAAGACTAAATGTTGATTGACTCAGACTCTGTAGACACTACAAATAAATATGTATTATGTATTTTTGTGATCAATGTAGTCATTTTGATTTATCTGTTGACATTTCCGACTAACATTATAATATCATTATGGAATTTAATTTGTATAAAAAATACCAACTAAATTTGAAAAATAACTGTCTACTGTATCTCATTTCTAATTAATCAGGTTTTAAAGTATAAAATATTTGCACAAATATAAATTTAATTATTCAAATATGTTGTGTATGATATTCATTGCATCCTAGAAATGATCCTTCTCATTGACTAATTTAACTGAAATTTGGTACACGTACATATACCTTGTCTCCAAAAACTATGGCGACATTAGTTTTGAAAATGTACTTTTTCATTCTCGAATGTTTGATGATGACGGCATAAAATGGCATAAGCTGTTCGTAACTCAAATAGGCAATAAAAGCCAAAAAATTATAATATGTTATTAGGCATAGCTTTAAGCGTTTTGATTACGTCACTTTTAATCATTTAAATTTTAGTAATTTTAATCCATCAAATATTTTGCAAATCCAAATTCAATTTTTAAGCAAAATCTGAAACTTTTGAGAACTGAAAATATAACTTATGTGGACCTTATTATCCAGACATAACACCTCTACAATAGAAAGATACTCAACCATCAGAAAGGACCAGAAACAGAGTAGGGAAAAAGGTAGGGACCTATAACTTTCATCAAAGAAAACATTCCATTTATAGAAGTCAACAACAATGAGGAAGTAAACTCAATGGAAAATCCTACAATCGAGGTAAGCACAAGAAAGGAAGGAAATATATGGTTATCAGCAAGTACTGCCCACATTAAGAAAAAGAGAGGAATATCAGACTAGGACAATTCTAGATCTCAAAGATCACGAACTACTTTGGGACCAGAAACAACCGGCGGACGAGAGATGGGGGATTATCATGAATTGGATGATGAAGCACAACTTCCATACTGCAAATGACGGAACGCCAACCCGAACACACAAAGGCACAGGGGGGCTTAGCGCTCCAGATATAACAATGGTGCACAACAATTGCATCAATGAAGTGGAATGGAAAATGCTTAAATGCTTAGGATCGGATCAAATTCTAATCCTAACCATTATGGACTGCAGAATTATAAGTACAACCATGAACAATCCTTTGCCAGGGCTAAAATGGAAGGTCAAGGACATCTAGTATGGAAACTATACGTAACGAAGTTAAAGAAAAGATCATGGAAGATTATGGTAACTCCAGCAACTTAGATAAGAATGTTAAGAGATCGAACAAGATAATGTCGATTGAAGCTGTAGAGAATACATTGGAAGAATGAAAATCGTAGACTCAAGTAGGAATTATGTAAATACAGAGATAAAAATAAACAAAAATATAAACAAATTAAGAAGAAATATTGAAAACAACAGTGAAGAATGGTTAAATAAATGTCGATAAGTGCAAGATATGATTAATAAAGCAATGAAGACAAGTGACATGAATTCATCGAGGACACAGATTGGAATGGAGACACGACCAAAACGTAAAGTGTTATTAAATCAGTAGGAGAAATGCAATCAGGGTCAACAAAAAACTAGATATTGGTACACAACAACAACGAGATAGTCGACACAAAGAAAGCGGACACATTTATGAAACACTATGCCAGAGTAAAAAACTTAGACAATAAAGATCAAAAAATCGAATCTCAAGCAAGGAAAATAGTCAAAGCAAAGAGAGCTAAACCTGAATGCAGCAAAATTCTCAAGATCAGAATTAGACAAAGTAATTAACCAGATGAAATTTAAATCAGCTGAAGGTCCATACAAAATTTCACCTGCAATGATCAAAGAATTAGGGGAGAAAGCCCGAGAATAAATTCTAGAAAGTTTCAACCTATCATGGGAAAAGGGAGAATGCCCTCAAATATGGAAAAAAGCAGAGATCATCCCATTATGACAGGAAACCGACCAGTAAAATGGAATCTTTTCGTCCGGTAAGTTTCACCTCAAACATAACAAAGACTATGGAAAACTGGTCACCATTAGAATAGTATAATTGGATATGGAGCAAACGTGTTTTCTCCATTATACATTTCCAAGCTGAAAACAACCCAGAGTACTGTAGAGGTTTCCCATTCACTTTACGGTTCTCTTAATTAATACCATACCTATTTCTCATACCATTATATCCTATTATTATATGTTCTCTAGTATTTCATTTAGTATTACATGTTTCATCTCATATTCCATTCCATATATGTCATGCTCATATTATGTTCTGTTCTTGTATTTTATATTATTATTGTATTCTCTATTTTAGCCTCGTTTGGCATTTTGTGATAATATATAACTTAATACAAAATTGGACTTTTCTACAAGTACGTCATTAGATTTATCAAGAATCAGTTGAAAACGTCTACGACGGATGCTATACGTTTTACGTTTAGAAGTCAATCTTCAAATTATCATACAACACAGTCAGTAAGCGAAAATTTCTGCAAGCATGGGAGAAGTCTCTAATATAATACTAATACCATCTAAGTCCTAGAAAAAGCATCGCAGAAGCCAATGTCAAAGACAGATCGAATATAAGAAGTAGTTGGAGGTAGCAAGCTAAGAAGAAAAGCCGGGACAGACATTTAGGACAGACAAGAGATTCTCCTACTTCTTATCAACACTACCATGAAAAATCTCTATAAAGAAATGGACAGTGTATGGAGAGCTCAAGGGAACCAGCAAAAAAGAAACGCCCCTCAAAGTCCTTATGACGACGCGATTAACACCATTAAACAACACTCCAACGTAGGGATGACAATTTATTATGACGGCTCAGCAATATGAAGGACAAAGAATTGAGGGAGCGCAACTGTAGTGACTAGAGGGACCCTAGAAGATCTGAATGAAGTGTCGGAAAGGAAACCACACCAGCTCATATAAAACGGATATCACAGCGTTGAAGATGACGACCAACTAGGTAAGCAAAATCATGAAAAGACAAAAAACTGATCTGTCAGACACCAAAGGCACGCTCATTCCTCTCTCTAACATCAACAAACAAGAATGAAGGCAAAGATCTTAATAGAGCTGCGGAACAACCTTAACACAATCAAGTCAGAAGTAAGTCTACAATGAGTCCCAGGTCACTGCGGGCGACCTGGAAACGAGCTTGTAGACGCTGTGGTGGCGCGTACCTCCGGAAGTTTTGGCTTTTTTGACGCAGATGTATAAACAAACACACTTGAGCAACTTCATTGCTAGAGGTGTAGTCTCTAATTTTTTCCTGATAATATCTTTGAGACAATTATCACTAACTAACAGAAAAAATTAATGCACTTAATTGTTTCAGTGTGACATTCACCATATCTTCTCTGGTAGCAGTGATTGGATTGCTATTCTACAGAGGAGCAAGTCATGACTATTAAATATCTGTCTAACCTATTTTTTGAATCTGCTACTCCATTTTACAGAACCGTCATAAGTGAAAGTGACTTGCATATCTGGTTGAAATGTTTGCGCTTCCATTTTATAAATGTCCGTCCTGAAAGAAAGGCATTTACTGCATTCAGGGAAATATTTGAAGCATGGAATTTTTGACTACCACTATATTTCAACCCAAGCATCAACATAACTATTGACGAGTAAATTATATTTTCACATGATCTCCAAATAGAATGTATTGTTCAATAAAACCTAAAAAGTTTAACGAGATGGTCCGCTGGTTTGCAATATCCTATTTTAAGATATTTCTTCAAAGGATCACTTTTGACAATACCACCATCTGATGAGCTTCGTGCAATTGAGCACAAATAGAAAAACAACGTTTAGAACCTAGTGGAATATTTGTTTGCTCCATTTCGAGGATCCGTAAGAACAATCGTCGGAGACCACTTCTTTACCAGTTTGCCTTGTGCAATCAAGTAGTAGGTTAAGGGATAAAGATAAATTTTGTTTTAAACCATTTACGTTTCGTTTCTAGAATTTCTTTATTTTGCAGTTTAGTTTTTTGTTTCAAAGCGGTTTTTTGTAATTCCTTTAATATATAGTAAGTTTTAATTTAATATCACTCTAAAGTATATATATAGATAAGGTAATTTGGTTATTAATTTATACTGTGAATTATAAAAGATTCAAAATGGGAGTG
Organism: Coelogynopora nodosa; assembly: GCA_034780555.1. Classification (NCBI taxonomy): domain Eukaryota; kingdom Metazoa; phylum Platyhelminthes; order Proseriata; family Coelogynoporidae; genus Coelogynopora; species Coelogynopora nodosa. The sequence goes on from JAUZND010028915.1 coordinate 22,276, forward strand.
CTTATAAGCACTTATATTAAAACGTCTATACTCTGTCTCTATATAGACGCATGCTAGCGTTGCCATATATGGTCAATTCCATAAATTTGAGACATGAATTTAAAATATTCAAAATAAAAATAATAATCACTAATAAATTACCTCTAATGATCTTAAAGTTAAGGGCGGTATTCCATAATTTTATTATGGTTATTTGTTTGGTTATTCATTTTTTAATACCTTATATATTTATCAATTAAGGAATTACAGCATCAGCATGTCTATTTAAATGACCTTTAGAATTGCTAAAATAAGATAATGAAAAATCGAGTTTTACATGCATTTAAAACTCGATTTTTCATTATCTTATTTTAGCAATTCTAAAAGTGTAAAATTGAAAAATGACAAACAGTCTCAGTGACTGAAATTGACAGAATACAGAAAATAAATTTCCTAAACCATCTGAATGGAACTGTCCAGACAGAAAGTGAATCATAAATTACTCACCAATAATAGTGAGCACATGAATACATTAAATCTACTATGACTATGTCTATAACTTTACAATTAAAAAATGGAAAATAACAAATTCAATTAAAACAACATATAAAAAGCATTTGTACATTATTAGTTTTACTGCTATTATTTTATTGTAATTTTACCATATATTATAGTCTTTTACCATAATTATTATTTATATTACTATAAATTTACTATATATGAAGTTGTGGGGAGAACCATGGAACATGTGAAATATAGCAGGGGTGGAAATTAGTGGTCGTCTGGTTGCCAATGGCTACCAGAAGTATGCTCGAACAAGTGCATTGCTTAAGTTCACTAGTCCATCTGGTGACTTATTTTCATATACAATGCACCCCACTTAATATCTGATCAACAACTCAGGAGTTGAAGAAATTGCTGAGGATTTAGGTACAATTAGGGAAAACTAACGGGACCCCCTTGGGCACACAATAGTGAATATGGTGGTAAAAGTTGTAAGACTTAATTTTAGGAAAAGCTGTGTTACGCTTAAATTTATTTAGCTCATTTATTCATTACAAATTTATTACAAACACACCCACAGAATTTCTTAAAGTATATCATATGCAG
>JAUZND010028926.1:0-23361 GCA_034780555.1 Coelogynopora nodosa
ACCGCTACCGCTGAGAGGACGCCCAGCAGTTGAGCCGCCGCCACCGCCGCCGGTGACCGAGTAGGAGGAGCCGGGTCGCGAGGAGAGCGAGGATTGGCTGCCAGCTCGGGAGGAGGCTATCGTCGCTCCGGTAGTACGATTGTTGCGCTTGCGGAGGGCTTCGACCTGCCGGGGAAAGGGATGCAGGGCAGAATATGATAGAGCAATGCGGGGCCATTGTTGACTTCAGGGGGGGGGGGAGCGGGAGAAGAGTGGCCATTGCACGACATATTGCAATGAAATATAATATATATTATCATCATGTTCCCATGTCCTTACAAAGCTTACTTTCAAAAGATTTCGTGAGTGATATTAATAAGTAAATTTCTTAATGTTTTATAGTAACTAAGACTACATCATAGTCGTTTTATGTAATACATAATGTAATTAAATTCTATACTTTCTTTCTTTCTTTACATACCATGATATGCAACTAATAACCAGTCGATAAAAATGATAATGATATGGTCTGGAAGTAACTTATGAATTAGATTAAATTAGCATGATGCGCAAAAAAATTGTTTTTAAACAAACGATTAATATAATATAAATAATTAAAAAATATAATAAACATACTTGCTAATTTTCGTAAGTAATTTTAATAATTCACTTTATTTTTCGAGTTTTGTTGAATATTTATGGGTCTATGGAAACAACGTATATAATAATAAAAATAATATTATGTATATAAATTATAATAAACTAACTAATAACTAATTCCAAAAGATAACAGTAATATAATACATGCGTTCACTAATTTTAGACAACAAATAACAAAAATAATAGGTGAGTCAGCTCACGAGATACTGAACAGATAAGATAATATTATCATTTTATGACGTCAAAATAGTATGATGTTGGAGCTACTTCATGAGGTCAATGTATGATGTTGAAGCTACTTTAAAATGACATACAATGTAAGTACAGAGACTACTTGAGTTAAGAAACTCTCTCAGCCGTGTGATCGAACGTGGTCGCAGGTCGGTTTTTAAAATAGCAACCATGGTCGAAAACCCAAAACAGAAACCAGAGTCATTTTGTTGGTGTGATGGAAGGCAGGGTTTTATTGTCTACCGAGGTCGAACGACCTGAGTCGTAATTTGTCATCTGTCATCGTAGACATATGCTTTGCCATTCCATTGAGGATTTTAGTATATTAATTTCTAAATTAAACTTAAACAGAGTAAAATAATTTAAATGAAAAGTTGCTGAAAGTTGCAAACTATAATATTAAACAATAATGTAGGTTAAAATATACTACATATTTTCATTTAGTACACACGAAAATCTCTCATGTTCGTGTAAGAATAGAGTGAGAAAACGCATCGCACTATTCGTCAATATTTTCCTCGCGTTTCTATTGGTCACATTTTTTTTATAAGAAAACGCATGAACAATTCTTTTTAATTAAAAAGAATTATCATTAAAAAATTATTTATATAATATATAGTGTTACAAATGAATTGTGTTGTCTGAAGAACAACAGCTTGTGTTGTTGGATTTAATTGAGGAAAAAAGACGATAATTGAAAAAAGGAAAATAAAATAGAATTTAATTTAATAAAAAGAAAAACAAGCAGGGGATCTAGATCACATTTTTTTTAAATATAATATTTCCTACAAATTAATAGAACTCCGACTCAACTTCGAACAATTTATAAACGTTTGAAAATAACCTGCAAGAAATAAATTACAAACAGTGTCTTTTGTGAAGCGGAATCGTTGTAAAAATTAATTGATGTTATATATTCCATAGGGTTAAGTCTATCTCTAAATATTCGTTCATTATAAAAAATATGTAATTCTTGAATATAGTCCATGTAATCCCTAATTGTGAGTATTTGCTTTTGATGTGTGGTGGCACTTTAAATAACATGCAACCGAGCTATTTTCCTGCGGAATTTTGCTATTTAGAATACAGCAGATGATTACAATCAATAAAAAGTAACCTCGGTTGAAACTAGACTCCGGTTTTAAAGATGCGATATGTTATCACTTCATTTTGAAATAATGATAGCGGACATTAAATTACAAATAATAAAAAATGCATGTGAAGAAAGCCGGAAATCATGACAATACGCATACCTTCTTTTTATCTGTTACAATGTTAGATAAAAAATAGCAGATTCCTCAAAACATAACATACTATGAAAAAACCACATCTCTTAACCAGTCTATAAAAACTAAGTGGTCGGGTCGCTATTCTCTTATTATATCGACCAAGGTTTACTAATAATAATCATTGACTTCGTTTGATCACACCAAAAAAAACCAACACCTTGTTTACGACTCACTCAGGTCGACAAAACCCGACCTGCGACCACGTTTCACACGGCTGTATGAGTCAATCGATATTCTTTATATTACTATGAATATACAAGTATTATGCGTAACATATGAATAAAAATAGATACAATAACATATTAATACTAATATCAATTATTATAACTTATATAACAGTGATTATAATTATATATATCCATATACCTATACCTATACATGAGCAAACATATTAAACATGTACTATATATTATTATACATTGCGTATTTCAAATTTTGTTTTTGTTAAACAAATTCTAAACACTTGTTTGATAAAACTTTGAAAAGTTATTGTGTTTATATCATTTATCTTATTAACTCCAAATATTTTACATTAAAATACCAATTTTCCCTGCTCTTAATTAAAGTTTAGTTTTACTTTAATTGGATAACTTTTTGGGTATCAGAGTAGATAATCATAACCATATGAGTCAGCTAAACGATACAAGCTCGATCGCCCATATGAGTCAGGTAAACGATACAAGCTCGATCGCCCATATGAGTCAGCTAAACGATACAAGCTCGATCGCCCATATGAGTCAGCTAAACGATACAAGCTCGATCGACCATATGAGTCAGCTAAACGATACAAGCTCGATCGCCCATATGAATCAGCTAAACGATACAAGCTCGATCGCACATATGAGTCAGCTAAACGATACAAGCTCGATCGCCCATAGCGACCTCAAGCCACCAAGAGATATCGAACAGACCGGATCTTCATCCAAACCTAGTTATATGTTTCTAAATAATACCAAAATAACTTATTATATATATTTTAAAATAATGTTAAACTGTTAGTTTGTAGTATTTCTAAATAATGTATAACATAATCATTACAGGTTCAAGGTATAGTTTGATGATTAACCAGAGTTATTAAACGGTAATATTTTAAACATAAGAAAATAATATATAATTCATCAAAACCATACTGTATAATAAAAATAAGTTTTAAAAGATATTCAAATTTGAAACAAAAGTAATTTACACTAAAGATTTAGCAGGAGTAGTCAATTAAATGTTATATTTAATTTTAATATGTTGAACTTTTTTTTTTAACTAAATCAATTCAAAAACGTGTGAAAGAAATAACCTTCACAAATGGTTTAAATGAATACTATTATTAAGTTACTAATCTGCTAATAAGTTTTCACCTACAAACATTTAATGCCAAAAAATAAAACTGACTGAAATAAGATTGTTAATAAAACGGACATCCACATCAAAACAATTATTAATAAATAAATTTAACAAGATTTTATTTATTTATCGAAATATAGTTCAGCCATTTTATTTACAACAATTCAATCAATAACAATGGCATAAGTAAATTTTAAAAAAATATTTTAATTGTATAAAAATATTTATTTTGGAGAACTCCACAGAAAAAATTATTATATTTTTCAAAATATTTTAATTACCGACGAAAAAATATCTGAAAAACAATCTCTACCCATCGATGGTTAATTTCAGCAATGGGTGAATCCCAATAAAAATGTGGACATATTTCCGGACTTTTATATGTCCTAATTTTTGTTCTAGTCCCATTTATTCAAGATTTAAGTTTAAAAATAATCAATTCTGTACTCTATTATATTTGTACTATTTATAATATAACAGCAGGAGAACACAATAAATTATATAAAAATACCGGTCATTTAAAATATACTACTTCAGTTAATATAAGTAGTATAAAAGTAATAAATATATAATAATTAATATTGATTTCGTCTAATTCAGAGCTGTTAGATCTTAACAATAATTATTTAACTACAAAAAACAACAACTTATTATAACGTATATTAATATCATAAGAGTAAAAATTATAATAATAGATTATACCAGTGCCACTCTTAGATTATAAATTATAGTTTATTCGATTTTATATTTTTCTATTTGACCTATTTTTATTATAATAGGCTACCATGAGACGACAATATCTTTATTACAAAATTACGAAATAAAACTAGGATACAAAAAATGTAGGTTACTCTATCAGTGTAATAATTTATAACTACAATAATAACTGTCCTTGGTTAAAAAAGTGACACTAAAATTAACGAAAATATAACTGTTCAACAGCTTGCATTTGAATATGTACTTTTCAAGTCATACACATAAAATGGATCAGTAGGAGGTCCAGAAACCATATCACCATTTTAACCTCAAAGAGTTTTTATTGTAAGACGCTGCGTTGAGAGAGTAAATATTAACATAATACCTACTTGTTCGGGTAAACACTTAAGATACTGAAACATAATATCGTCCACAAACTAATATTTTGTCCGATAAATAGTATCACAGAACTAGATAAGAAAACGAAAAAACATTATATTGTATTAGACGTTTAGATATAAATAGTTCACTTATAAACATAATTTGTTTACACATAATGTGTGCGTCTATAATACATAATACAGGGTGGCGCATAAGTAGTCGGCCCTAATGTAAAAAAAAAATTCAAATTTCACATTTCAAGTTGGTGTGATAATGTCAATAACTTTAAGAAATTATAATATGTATATCTTTTAACGCAATGATGAATTTAACTGAATTATTGATGATTGCGCAAATGTGTTGAAACACATACTATTTATGACTTCAGAGATTTCGGGATAAATATAGTAATGATCATTCTAATAACAATATTAGTATTATTATTAATTACCGTATACATCGTATACAATTCAATATGACAAAAATCCTAAATTTAAAATTAATAATAAAGTTTAACAACCATTATGAGCTACAAAATATTATATTATTGCTACAACATAATTGTATCTTCGTTTGGTGGTGTAATCATAGAAACGACACTTTGTTAATGTTTTATGTAATAAATAAACTACAGCACGTAGACAAATCATTATTATACCTCATAATTTTCATTCAAAAATATTATTATCAACTATAATCTGCACTAAAGAAAAAAATACAGTCATTAAAATGTAATGAGATTTTTTCATTGTTTTAATTTACTCTGCAAGACTAATTTCACACATATTTACATCGACTGGAATTACTTATACAAAATAATATGTAAAATAACACCTCGTTTAATTCCCTAGATTAAAAGAAAACAGTTAGGTCCCAAAATGACATGCCTGGACAGGATACACTCAATAGAAGTAGGCAGACTGACTAGGTTATCCCCAAATGGCAACAGAACCCACCTCCTCCTGCTTCCGCCTGAGCACCGTCTCCCGACGCTGCTTCTCAATCTCCAACGTCCGGATCTGATTGTCCGCCACCCGCTTCTCCTTCCTCAACTGGGCCAGCTCCCGGTTGTGTGTCGTTTCCACCTCCCGTGTGCGCTTCACCTCCTCCCGGATCTTCCTCGACATCTGCACCTTGAGACGCTTGAGGTCCTCCAGCTCCGCGTGGAGTTGCTTCAGTTTGCTTTCCTTGCGCTCCTGTTCGCGCAGGGCATTCGAAAACTGGTGCCGGGTTGTCTGCAGTTTCATCAGCTGGTCCTGCAGGCCGGTGAGCTTCTTCTCGTATTCGCCGCATACCTGGCAGGATGTGGGGATGGGCGGTTAAATTTCCACTGTACAACATGGTGGAATGAGAGCCAATTAATGGATTGACTTAACCTGTTTCTAATTTACGAAAAGAGGAAACAGCTAATGGTTGATTACTACGTGTGTTGAATGAAATAAGTATTATGCAGAAAAAAATGCACTGGTTCATTAAGCCTTATTTTAAATTCTAATTTTGAAAACAAACTCATGCTTTTAACTTTATGATAACTTATTAATTTATCGTATTAAACAATTTATATAATAATAGCGTAATTTCGATATGTAACAACTAATAAACATATTATAGAATGTCAAAAATAAACTATTAATGTACATTAATTTTTCCAGTTATTAGATAATAATATTTATCAATCAAATATTTCTTAATTACATGCTAAACGTTGAGTACTAGTTTTTAATGGTCCACTTTCTCCGGACAACATCATGCTAACTCTCCCTTGCTCTAAACGACTACTCAAAACGACGAGATACCATCTAACACTAGCAACTAGGCTTCCCGAGCACCGACCTGCTTTATCTTCTCCTCGCTAGAGTGCTCCACATGGCCCAAGTTGGCCAGCACCGTATCTCGCTCGGTCTCCGTCGCCCGTATGCGGTGCTGCAGGTTGCACAGCTGGCGCTCGTAGTGCTCCTTCACCTGTTGCAACTGCTTCTGCTTCACCTGGATGGTATCGATTAGCTTCTTCTTGATGTCGATCTCACTCGAGAGGTCCACCAGTGTCTCGTGCAGGGCGTCGGTGTCTGACAGATAGGCAGGCAGGGATGTAGTGAGGAAATATGTACCGGTAGAGGATATTAAGCATATTGTTCTGATTTTCAGTCAAATTTTAGGGTACTTAACAGTAAAATATTACAACTCTATAGAATGATATTATAATCTATTCAAAATGGTGAAATATAATTACTGTAAAGAAATATATATAATACATAAATTTAAATTCACACTAGAAAATATGTTATTCACATATCATAAATTAATACTTCACCTATTAAGTATGATCCATGGAATGTCAATTCCCTAATCGCTATTCCAGACAAGAGGTAATTATTAGGCTTATAGGAAGTACTTTATCCAGCGATTTCATTTTAATGTTAAAAAAGTAATGCACAGCAAGTTTTTTATCTGCTTAAAAACAGTTTGTGCCCTTTTATAATCATCACAGTTCATTAAATGTCAGGCACACCTGACACATAAAATGCGATTGTCGAGATAGGAATCAAACTTTGTCCAAATCCCTACATTTATAAAACATCACACTCTCTATTGCAGCAAAGCGAATATCGATATAGTTTCCGTTTTTGAGAATAAATTTATTTACTTAGCATAAATCTTTGAAATAACGAGGATAAAATATATTAATAAATACTTGTAATTTAATAATAGTAAATATTGAAAAAAGAAATTATATAAATCTAACCTAAAATATTAGATATTCGCTCTTCATTATTTATAGACAAATTTACAGCAAACCCAGCTGCCCTTCTTTTCAGTAGTATCAAGACTTACAAAAATATGTAATTCAATATTATTATTTATTTTATGTGACGGGACGAACACTAATAGATTTTCTAATCATCTTTAGTCGCTTTTAACCCGCGATAAAGTGTGTGATTCGTCTATATGACATATTATCAAAAGACAATGCTACGAGGTACCTTTCCGATTTCAGCACCATGGCATATGTACGAAATCATTTAGAATTATATAGAATTACTGCAAATGAAGAAAATTACTACCTTTAAATCGAACAATAAATACTAACCGCTTATTGTAATGCTAAATGCTCAGAACCTAATCGCTGATGCATTTATAGAGATTGTTGTGGTTAAAAACCTACATTGTTATTGTAGAACATTATACCCAATTACATTGGTGGACAGTGGATACACAGAAAACTAAACTACTACAGTATACGATACTTATTAGCACCTGGCTTATACCTCGAATTAACCTGGTGTCCTCAAATACTTATGGAAGGGTGGATGGACAGGGTGATAGAGTGGTACTGTTAATCAAATTAGGCTCAATTAAAGCATTCATTAGAAGCAGAAAACTAAACTGAAGACATCAATTAAGTTAAAGGCTACGTCAGTATGCGTTAGGCCATAAACTATGACAGAATTAGTGTTTAAAAAAGACTGAATAAAATTATTGATAAAATATAAAAGTTATCTAAGCAAATCTCTGGCTGCGTTTCAATCAACTCCCAACGAGACTTTCATGTTGTTTGAAACGGCAGAAATAGACCAAATGCTATATAGATAAAAGTAAGTTTAGTAAAGAGAGAGAACATTAAACAAGTAAGTAGTGAGAATGGGTCCAGTTTAAAATAGCTCTTTCAGCATTAAAATATATTGGGTCGTTTTGCAGGCACAATATGCCTTTTTATATGTTCAGTGTAAACCAGGTTAGACATAGCGTTAAGTACTATAATAACACTCAAGTACTCAATTAAATTAGCATGGCTGTTTACTACTGCTAATAAAATAAAATCAATATAATATGATTACGATGATATAAATAGAAATAGCTGTAGCCACTCGAGCACAATCATGCCGAATTAATAAATGATATTATTTTAATAATAACATTACAATATATTTATATTGGATATTATTTTAACAGTAAAAAACATCAATTGAAATATATTTTTTAATGATGACCACAATTAAATGTATAATTATACACAATTCAAGCAACTTGTGTGAAACGTGCATGCGTGATTCATGAAATCAGTTATTGGCTCAAGATTAATAAGATAGAAAAATGACAGGAAGATATTACAAACAAAATATGAACAAGGAAACCAAAATATGGCTTACGAACTTAATTATATTGTATGCCAAGGTACAATATAATATAATTCAGTTCATATTGCATTATTCTGGCATTTCATCACCAGACAGACATCTAGAAATATAGTAATCGATAATTATTGATCATTGTCCCAATTTGATCGCCTGTTTGGAAGAGTTATGCTAATAAAACATTTAATTAATAAATAATAATGGACAGACTGCGAACAGATTAACTAAAGGAAAATAATGAACAAACTATTTCACAGATCACTCGCTTTGCTAGTTGCATAATGAGTACAGAAACGTAACGAATAAGTCTATAAATGCGTCATTAATGGTACATGAACAATTTTTTAAATTATGCAAACAGATGCATGCTGCTAACGAATATTAAAATTAATGTAATCGTTACAATGATCGTATTAATGTTGTTTCTTCCTCCAAGACTGTGAAAACATCTATATCCTATAAATAACTTTATCATAAAAAGATTAAATAAAATATTTAATTACATCAGATTAACCTCTCGTGTCACTCATGCCACCAACATTAAATACAATGTAATCGATAAATTAACGTTTAACTAATATTTACAGCTGTTGGCTATTATTTTACAACTAGAAGTTAAACAATACTGATTTACACTGACCATGGCAGACAATTGAATTTTAATAACATGAAAATCATAAATGTATTGATGTTTTAATAAAAATGTCTCAGTTTTGCATAGCTGGTGTATTACATGTGAATTAGTTAAAATGTATATGTATGTACGGGGAAAACAAACTAAGCTGCTCAATTAAACGAACTGTATAAAGAAGAATGAATCTAAATAAAAGTAATAGATATCAATAATTTTCTGGTAAAACTTCCATTTCATTCAAAATTTGCAGAAGTATCGTTTTAAGTGCAGCAAATTAATGCTTTCATTTATAATTAGTACTAAATATTTACTTCATTATTCTTATAAAGAAAAACTTTCGCAACTCTACTCCGAATAAGAAATATACATTTTATTCACCGGTTAGCAACGTTAACTTTACAAAAAAATATTTGAACATACTTCAAGTAGCGACTTTCGAGTATATTTAGAATGAACTAAACTATTCACTAGAGCTACGTTCAGAACGAATATATCAGAGTATGTTCTAAATATTTTTATGTGCTTTTAATTCATATATTATTGAATAATAGTTACTGAAAAATTGAAACGAAAGTTCTCCACTTCCTTCACAATGTGTACGCATAACATAATACCAAAACCAGTACCACACATTTTGGAATTAAACTATAAAATTCTCAAAAATATTATATCACCAAGATTCTAGGCATTCTAAAGATTAATACAAATTAATACAAGACAGGGTAAATGCATTATAATAGATATTATATTTGAGAAAAATATAAAAACTACAAATGATAATAAAGTTTAAAATTAATTTAAAAAGGGAATTATGTATTAAAATATTGCGATAATGTAATCATTTATATATAAACAATAATTATTAAATTAACCATATTTGATATTTTAGCAAGATTTCAAAAAAGTAAGCAGTTTCCAGATCATGAACAACTAATCACAAACTCTAAGGAGCGAAAGAACCCTATGATAGTGAGTTGTATGGAACAGAACAGTAAACACAGAAAAGCATGCAACCCACCTTCCTCTACACCCGCATCATCCGTCGTGTCGGACTCCTCGGTCTCCATGACGTCATCATCACCCTCAACGTCATCTTCATCAAGCTCGTCCTCTTCGTCAGCATCCTCCGAGTCCTCCAGATCCCCACTCCCGCCGCACTCCATCGGCTCCCCTGCCTCGGCCTCCTCCAGCCTATTCTCCTTGTCAATGGACGACAGAAGGATCTTGCGTCGCCTGCGCCGAGGCCGGCCAGCCCGCTTCACATCGCCAGCGCCGCCACTGTTGCTGCTGCCAAGCAGCTTGCGAATGGAGGCGGAGGTGGAGCAGGACGGCGAGAGGGGGTAGGGCGCCATCTCGAGGGCATCATCAGGGAAGTCGCTGGCCAGCGACATGGCCACCCGGCCGGGACTCTGGCTGGTCAGGCCGCCCAGGTTGAGCGAGACGGAGTTGCGTCGCTGCAGGACGTGCACCATCGACTCGGCTTCGGCAAGCTTGGATCTGTGGTGACGGTGAAATATGGGGATGGGGTGGAATGCGATATGGTGAACCTGCTTGCCTCTCTGCCTTTTACTATTATAGTTTTCGATATTTTAGGACGAATCCGTCATGAAAATGTAGAACACATGATTTTATTACAGTTTTTGTGCATCTTATACTTAACACAAGGAATGTCTTACCCACATTATACAAAACAAATAACTGCATTTAGTGATTACCCAATGAAAGAAATTAAATTATATAAATACTGTTTCCATGTCTATATTTTTCTGTAATTTTCACAGTAGATTTCGAATGAAGTATATTCTCTGTTTTATAGGTTTCCCAGTTTAACTTGAACACAATATTGTATAGTATTCGAGATCAATTAATATGTATTATAGAATAAATTATAAAACCCAAGCAGACGTAAAGTAACTACATTAAAAAGTAATCAGTACGCTGCAGCTCTAAAGACTTTTTAATTATACATTATAATAAACTTGATTAATTTTTTGGCACAAAAATAATACACTTTTATAGCTTACAATATACACAAAACCACTAAGCGCTACCCAGAAGCATACTAAAATGTATCAAAACAGGTGGTAACTAGCAAATGGATAATTGGTATATTTGGAAATTCAACAAATAATAAATATTAAGTTTTTATTAATTACCCTACAAATGGTGCATAATACTAGGAATAGAAATAACAATATTAAAATAAATAATATCTTATCGTTCAGGGAAAGTTCTTTAATAATTTACATAACAAAATTTACATTCGCAGTGTTATACAGTAAATTCAATTTACTGTCTTCAAAGCCTCCTTTTTAAAGCACATGTTTCATAAGTTACTTCAAACAACTTAAATAATTATTAATAATATTTGGTTGCCGGCTTTCGAAATGCGTTAAACATTTCATGTCAACTATACAACAATACATACAATATAATTATTCATGAACAATCAAACAAAAACTGCTAAATCACGCATTAATAATTCTTGGTACTTTGACCCAATATCGATAACTCTATTCGAAAATCTAATCAGAAATACGAGTAGAGATCAAGCTTGAGGTGACCAAGTTTTTCAGCATAGACTATACCATATTAATAATTTTAAAATGAATCAAAACAGATATTCTTAATAATTCATCATTAGGTATAGTGCTAAGTTCAATGCAGTACAGAGTAGGGTTACCAGCTGTGTCGAAATAGCTCTGGCTCTATCTGCTAATGTATACACTACAGTATACCAATGACCGGAAACCAATTAGGTACAGCACAATAGAAGGCAAGGGGTACTTGAACATGTACTACTCAGCTCACACAAGGAAGAATCGTTGGCATTAACAATGATGGACTGGAGAAGTATCACGAATCCGTACAGAATGCAGCCACTAATATATTGCTCAATATTAGTTATGAAATGGTGATCTAGAGCGGAATATGACTTTGAAAAGAGACACGTGCGGCACACAATCCATTGATGGTTGTGTAAATAAAAATTAAGTCAATCGGTGCGGTTTGTATACGAATCAGCTGTACAATTAATTTAAGTTTCAATAGTTTGAGAAAAAATCAAGTGAACGTAGCATAATCCAACACCAATCAAAACGCCAACTATAATATTGTAAGCGTTAATACTGCTGTTATATTTTATTGATCGTTATAATTATAAAATTATGTATTGTACACGAATACAAAATATTCCGGATAAAAAATCAGTTCATAATAAGAGATTCTAGCTTTTACACATAAAATGTATTAACACTATTTTCAATAATTAAAATAAAACTTAAGAAGAAAAGAAAGGTGAAAAGTTCAAACACACAAAAATGATAGCCTAACACATAGAATGCCTTCAATTGGGAAAAGATGTAGTGAGAAATGGAGATAGTTAGTATTTATTATATTGGTGAGACGAAAACCCAGTCTGGCTGAGTCATCCATAACGTCTACTATAATATGCAAATAATGGCAAAATTGTATCGGCGATGCTGACTATGGCTTAGACTTCGTCACAAGATTGGTGACACTGGAGCTGAAGATACATGACGGATGTGTTTACACAATCGACGGGAAAATAATTATAATATTTCAAAAAAAGGTGTAACACCTATTTATATTTATATATTAGCACAATAGAGTTGTTAAAAAAGATTGCATGCTTTTCGACTAACAGGAAGACTCGATTTCGAGTAAACTTTATTACAGATTATTTTGTAGTGTTTTATATATAATATCGATTAAATGTATACAAAAATGGCCTTTGAACTGTGCATATATTTTTGGCTCGTTGATTTATGAAAAACAATATTATTCTTTTTCAAGTTAATAAAGGCAATAATTTATTGTCTAGGTTAAAGCTAGACAACAATTAATCAATAATTAAACGATAATAATATAGTTCAAATTATAACAAAAATTTACTATTATTAAATATATAAAATAATTGATGATAATATCCGGTATTAATGTTTAGCAGAATCCATTAACCGGCACAAATATAATAAAACAAGACACAGGAACATTAAATGATAAAAGGCTTTATGATAGGCTATAATAGATTCAAAGTACAGCTAGGCGCTAACATTATAACTTTACTTACGTTTAAAAGTCATTTCTATCCATTTTACAATTATATATTGAAATAATGGTGTTCTTAGAATCTGATTAATGAATAGAATTTAGACACTTTAAGAAATTAGGAATTATAAAAAGTGAAATTATCTAACACACTCTTTAACACTGTTAAGAGTTATTCAAGGAATTTAAAAAAGATTTGCCTTGAGTTTTAAAATAGGATGCTTCCCGCTATTAAATGACCTATATTTGAAGTAACTACGGAATTGCTGGCTGCAGATTGACGCACACACTGGGTTTTGTGCAAGTTGCAACAAGAGGTTCAGACGCGTCTTGTTATATTATAAACTATATCCAATACCATACGTCAGATAAATGAGAGTGCACTGCATAGAAAGCCAGAATATAAATTATGTACAATTTTCGAGTTCACAGAATAGCATGCAGTGAACTAAAGTGAACATATTTAAGCATTTTCCCAAAAAAAATATATATATATACATATATACTACATTTAACGTAAGTTGTAACCTACACATAATTGTTATTAAATTGAGAGAATTTTTTTACATATACAGTAGGTAGGTGTATACAATACAATACAATATAATGTATATAAATTATTGACACCAATATTTGTTTTAATTTTTCTTTATATAATACAATAATTTGTTGCATTTAATCAATAAGTACTATATACAAGCTACAAGGAAAAGCCGGTGATTGTCCGAATATACATAGTAATAATTAAGCACTTAAAAATAGTAGCCCCTAACTATATCGGTTATTACAATGTATTACTCCTGTCCATCTAACTATATACATAAAGCCGTGTCAATCAATATGGTCACTTGACAAATAAATAATACTCTACGTTCCTTTCATACAGTAATGGTATAAGATTAAGTTTGACACTTTCACTGGAGTTTGTAAATAATGGAATCTTGTTCAGTAGCTTCCTTTTCGAGTGAAAGTTTATTACTTTATGCATCGGATTTAAATTATATTATTATAATAAAGCAAAAAATCCCAAAATTATAGATTAATAGAGCATAATATTATTATTATATTATTCACAATTCCCAAAAATTAATACACTAACGTAAGTTTTGTCTAAAAACTGACTTCATTATTTCAGAGCTACTATAATTAGCCTACTATTATGTGAAAACATTACTGGATTCTATCTGTAAATTACAACGATATTGATTAGAACTAGTGCCAAACTTGAACTTTGGATCTAGGATCAACAAAGGACCACAAAAATGTAACAAAAACTATTTTTAAATCATCACCTAAATCTGTCAGTGCATAATTATATAGTTCTGATCTCAAAACCACCGTCAGCTGCAGTAAATAAGACAATGAACGACAGTCACGTCTTCCTTGTGATCGATATTTTAATGTTTAAGCAACAACAACCCAAGCTATCATTTTTCCATCTGGAACTTGTTTTTCCTTTCGAGTTTAGCTAAAAAGCCTATTTCATTATCCACCGCACCCCTAATCATAGATGCTTTATTTACTTCAATAATATTCCCTCATTCTGCATACTGTCTACATTCTCCACCTCCCCATAAATGACAATGTTATATACTTAACCGTAGCTACATTGTAAAATAGATGAGCCATCTGTATCTATATTATTATAGACAAAAGTCAATAATATCGATATATTATACAGTATTACAAACAGCTAAAATGTCTAAAATATATTTATTACATGAAATATATCATTATAAATTGAATTATAATTTTGTGAACTACTCTAGAAATGTAAATATGCACTTGCTTCCCGTTGTGTGCATCTTTATTTTAAAAGACAAATTTAAATTTGATAAATTATTATGCATAATACTTAATAGGATTAGAAATAATATAATATCTTTTAGTAAGGAAAAAGTAGTTTAATAAGTCACATAATAATATGTATGCAGAAATGTTTACTTTATAATTAAAATAGTAGGCGGTAGTAGCGTGCATCAGTTAATATGATAGGAAGTGTGAAAACTTAGTTTTAACAAATAAACAGACTACTTTTTTACTAACACACCATTTGATTTACTCAAACAGATAATTATTGTAGTATATTTCGAATAACTGATGTTGTGTTATATTACAAACGGGCTGTTTTTATTAACATTTTCATTAGTAATGTTTAGTTATCTCAATTAGTAGTTTACATTCATCATCATCAAATGACATTATCAACAGGTAAATCTAATAAAATTAAAGGGTGGCTATGTTGCGATTTATGCCTAATTATGTTTTTATTTACTATCTATTTATCAAATACATTGTATTACTATATAAAGGAATGAAAAATTGATTGACTAAGAATTCAATGAAATAAACAACTAACGGACAATAAAAATTGAAATAACCAATTTGAATTTCCGTATGGCAATTATTATCTTGGAGATGATCTACCACAACTAATTCAAACTAATTATTTCTACATTGTGGAGGCACAGATAACCTTACCATACTAGAACCTATAAGACAGAGACATGGAGATACACCGACCTCAATTCCTCCGCCTCCCGTGTGTACTTCTCCACGACCCTCATGATATCGTCAATATCCTCGCCATTGTCGTCGCCACCCTCGGCACGTCGCCGACTCCAAGTCGCCATCTCCGAATCGACGAGCAGCTGGGTGTTGTGCGCCTTCACCGAGTCGACGGTCATCTGCAAAGCCTTGACCCGGCTGAGCAGCTTCTGGTTCTCCACCTGGAGGAGGTTGTTCTCCGTGAACATGTCCGTGAAGGCATCCGAGCCATCCGACCCCGCCACACGCTTCCCCTGGACACGAGGTGGACAGTGGTGGACAGTGATTTCCAGTACGAAAAAATAAAAATAGAGTAGAAGAAATTAATACTGCATTTTGATTCCGAATTAACTAGCGTCTAAATGATTCCTAATTTAATGGGTTTTAATACTTTACAGATGCGCTACAGTATTGTCGTATTGAAATAGAAACATTAAAGTGTGTCTATATGCGTTTGATATGTCAATGATGAATCAGGTACTTTAGAACAGTCCTAAAATTTAAAAAAAATTAACACAGTCTAATGATAATTCACTTTTATGCAATTATTTATTAGCAATTTCAGCCGTAATAAAATTATAAGACTTTGACATTATTAGTATAATTTTATTAATAATAATGTGTACAGTCAGTAGAATTCAACCTAATAGTACACACCTAGTTATAAATAAGCTTCAGTTACTTTTCATGACGGGTTTCTATTTTCTCAAAGAAATTGAGTCAACGATTGGAAATGAGCATTTTTCTGGTGCATCATTTTCGGAAATCGATAGTATTGTAAATGTAGGCAGGTTCTCTTTGTAGTCAAAAGAAAATGGAAATTAATAAAATTATATCCACACTTAACCGTCCTTTCCTTTCAAAATATTATATTTGTGCCTTTAAAATAGTAGGAAACTATTTTAGATTAACAAACTAGGAAATGATAATAGAACAAACTCGTCAAAAAGAATAACTCTAAACGATAAATAGGAAAAAATAGTACGTTAAATTAATTAATAATTAATCAATAATTCACTCACGTTTCTTCGACATGTTGCACATGCCATCTAAAAACAAACATTTAACAATTTTAAAACCGTTCTCAGTAAATTAAAAGGTAGTTTTAACTTGAATACAAAAAAAATATTTAATTACGTTCGATCATGGTAAAAATATATAGTTAGTTAGATATATTATATTATTACATAATAGCGTTCAACAATAAAGTTATTTAGTTATATGGCACAGTTAGGCCTATAATGTCATTATCACACTATAAAAATAATTACAACTTATACGAGCAATCGACCATTCACGTACAATAATTGCTATTAAGTTGGACGAATAACCGTAGAGATGAAACTGCTAAATATAACATGACATTAATGATTATGTATTACATATTTGATATTTTATTACCTGTTTTGTATTAAACTCTCAATTAAGATATAATTTAAATGTATACTTATTTTAAGGTTAGTTTTAAAATATTTTAAAATCAATTATTTACAAAGTCGAACACACATTTTTTTATTTCAAATAATTAAACGGAAATTTCTTACAAACACCAATCCAGCATGAGAACAGCCATATCACCAGTCTCAGACGACCCACAGACAACCCAACTCACCTGTTTATACTCCATCAATTCCTCCTGGAGCGAGGCGACCTGAATGCGCAGAGAAGCCAGTTGCTTGGTCGTCTTGTCCTGGTTGATGGTTACCTTGTTCTTGATGTTGCGCGCCCGGTTGGCGTAGTTCAGGGTGCTCATCGTCTCGACAAAGTCGCAATCCGAGGGCGACACACAGGCGATCATGATGGTGCGCGAATTGCCGCCCAGTGAGTCCTGCAGCAGACGGGTCAGTTTCGAATCCCGATAGGGCACGTGGCAGCCGCGCTTGGCCTTGTCGCCCAGGGCAGAGATGACGTTGCCGAGAGCGAGCTGAGGGGAGGGGTGGTCAGGTTGACGATTCACAACGTTCCCTGTGGTATGACGTATGAATAGTGTGGAGTTTTGGTAACTCATTAATCGATGATATTGAACTGATAGAAGGACCATTTTAATCCAGTTTAGGTGAAAATAGTTGGTGTACATCTCTTACCACGTGATTTTCACTGCTTAGTAAACAATTAGTGAAAAATTAGAGGCCAGAGAAATTCACTCCCATTATATGTCATACAAAATATCAAAAAATTATAAAAAACTTATTTAAATAGATTTGTTGTACCGAAAGAATTCTAATAACAATGATAATAATATACAGTGTATAATCCAGAATGACTCAATATAATACTATATCAGGAGAATACATAATATAATTATTTTTGTTAAAGCAAGAACGCTGAACTAAATACATTGTAATAAATTAAAAACAGTAGATATTTGGATAAATTTTCATCTAAAACTATTAAACTAACATTTTGAAAGGCTTTTTATAATTTAATTATGATTGACATGACATCACATATACAAACCAATTTTTAAAAAGCTGAAACTACCCTATGTAATGGTTCCCGCGCACTTTCTTATTTAATTTCTACTGTAGTCTTCCTGATGTAACTCCATATATTTACCCAGGCAGTTTAATTACGGTTTTAAAAAACCTAAAGTTTAACGGTATATATCAGAAATGTGATTAATATTTACGTTAAAACCGTTAATACAATTTCTAATGTAGTTCATAAGTTTAAAATGAATAAAACAATGTTAGTAATAATATCAATATCATATTTTAAAATTTCGGAATTTCAATAAAATAATAATAATTTAATTACTATAATAGAGAAATCTTCAGCGAGGTGTACCCTCATGAAAAGTGCTCGCGGGTTATAATGCAAAATTATACATAGGCCTATTATACTCAATTGCATTATTGTAAACCTTAAATTTCGGGAATATTTGGTAGAATAGTCTAACGAAGTATAAATGCTTTTTATTCATAAATATAAGTTTGAGATATTAGATGGTACTATGTTCAGTCACGTATGACCAGTAAAAACTAAAAGGATGATCATTTTTAATTAATTAAAAGTTAATATTATGATGACAAAATGTATTAATAATGAGAATATAGTTAGTTACTACATCTAATCTTATAGTGTTCACACGTCCTTCCAAGATGATTTTTAATGATAAAATGCCACGAATTTTCATAGGTTTTCCTATCTGAGGCTATATTACAATTATTAATAATAATATGTAATATTATTTTCCTTTACATAACATAGGCACCCAAGCAATAGACAATTGAACTTATCATGGTATGATCTGAAAGTAGCATAATGGCTTAGAACATAATAAAGTTATACGAATCAAACATATCTTATTGCTTCTATACAAAAAAATTATTTCCAAATAATTTTTTAGAAAGTGCAACATATTTACCAAATTATACATGTTTTCATAAGTAAATTTTTATTATTATTAAAATACTATAGTATTCGAAAGCGTCGTGAGTCTGTACGGAACCTTGTTTATAATTTAAGCACAGTGACATAAATTGTCTTATTTTTGTTTTTGGATGCATATTAAAAATGTTCAGTTGACAATAATTAATAATAATGTAAGAATGACTACAATATTATGCAAATATTAATAATCTACAATGCCTAATTAGCTCCTGGTTTCCGAGGAAATCTTGAAGAACTGTTTTTGTAACTTGACTATTTGTATGTGTGACCTGATAATGTAACAAACAGATCGATTCAAGACACCTTAGTAGTTAGTATACACTGCCCCCCCCCCCCCTCTCTCTGTATGCATACTGTGTTTGCTTTTCTCTGTCTAGAAAACAGTCTTGCTGAAGAACGAAACATTATACCATTTATTTCTGAAAATTAATATGACATATCGTAGTATAGTATCAAAGATACATTTATTCATTTGCCGTTTATAGGATTTCATGATCAATTCACATTAAGTTTTCTTCAACTTATGCTCATTGTTTATCTGAAGTATTAAAAATATTGACGACAAAATAAAAACAGAAAACTTTTATACTATATTATGTAAGTCATGTTTTATGAAGTGAGAACTTTTGTAGTATTATCCTCCAATGTATTTCTTAGTAAATGATGCTTCATAAATGTTAGAAATTTTACAAGAAACAAATTGTGTTACAAGTCACCACATAGTATATTTTAGTCAGTATTTGTCAAATTTAAATTTTAGTATCACTGTATAGTAAAGACAAATTGATATAACATTTTTAATTTCATTAAATTAAATCGGTTTATATGTTTTATGAATGATAAAAGTCTTGATTTATTAACTTTCAAAGTTCAAATTTTTGAAACAATACAAATTATTGTTAAAAATAATCCAACGAAAGATAATCATTAATACTATACCTAATATCTTATAATATATAACATTAGACAGTCACAAAAGACTTCAGGAATTTTACGAAGTTGTCCAGTCATGACAGATGTAGTCTCACTTCAAGCACAATAAAAGTTTATTATAAGAAAATAGTAGTGCATTAATATCAATATTCTTATTGGTATTATACTGAACTAAACCTAATAGTATCAATCACTAAAAATTCATATTATTTGCAAAAATATCCTAATTTTAACATTAATTACAATATATAATCGTGACACTTTGTGTCAAAATATTATTTGGTACGAAGCGGGACATAATATCCGGTAGTTGTATGGCTACAAAGAGTTACATTGACACCATTCTAAGAATTTATAGCCTGGAAAATGTTGTATTTTCACAGAAAAAAAGGTTTATTTCATTCCTGCCCTCTAAACAGGCTAAATCCGGCATAATTCAACACCATGACCCACTCTTACCAGTCCAAAGTTGATGCTAATGCCCTCCTTTGCTCGGTCGCCCGTCGCTCCGGTGCGCTTAAGTCGTTCACTCCCGGCCAAGTCCACAAAATGAAACTTGGCCGAGAGAGTCTCGAACTCTGGGGTATGCTCGGACGAGTCGATCTCCTTGCCTTCATCGAGTAGCTATTGGAAGAGGAAATGGGATAACTAATAATATGCGGGCAAAGATTTACTTGTAACCATTTTTATTTAAAAAATCAAATATTTTAGGAAAATCATTTATAATTATAAGAACAATTATGAGTGTAGGGTTACATAATAAGATGATTTTACGTTTACGGAAAGATAGTATGACCGGTTAGCTAAATTAAACTAAAAATTAAGTATTATGAATAAACAAGGTGAATAATTCAACAATTTACTAATAATTCTGATCGATAAAACAAAAAAATACTAAGAGGCTATATTATGCCACAAAAAGTAATAGTATATCAATAACGACTTGCATTACAGCAATTATCTAACATCTAAAGAATTCGTACTGCGTCTATCTTTATAAAATTAGAAGCAATTCAAGGAACTGATAGATGACTGAGGTCAGAGAAGCACGTCATAGCATACTGATAACAATATATATGACTTATATAATACTAGTATAGAAACCGTCTATGCATGGTGTGTTACACGTGCGTATAATACTGTAATGAAAAGAAATAGGATTATATTTCCGCAGCAACTTTTAAATAAAGTAACGGTCCCGTTAAAATTTCAGTAAATTATCCTTTATATAATTATGTATTTTATATTAGATCAATTTATTTATGTTAAATTAGTAATCTGTGTATGATAATTAACTGATTTAGGATTTTCGTCTTATAAGGTACGAGGATGCGAAGTAGGTCCGAGTATTTTTTATTAAGCATAAAAATCCAATACTCAGTTGATTTACCATATAGATTTTGTAGTACTCGTTCTTTCTATAAAATTCGGATTAATAAAATATGTTAGTGGCTCCAATAAATGAAATAATTAAATACTTTAAAAATGTTGGTGCTTTCTAAAATAATATTCTACACTAGTATACGGTACATAATATTTAGAACACCATTAAACAATAAAAAATTAAATAATTGAATTATAGTGGAATTGGCCCTGAGACATTATAGATTAGTGTCATTGATATTAAAATTCATCATGTAAATCGAGCAGGAATCACACAGAGTATTCCAGAGAAATTCAATAAAATAGAAAAACCACTCCGTAAACTAAGCACTGCAAAAAAAATCAAATATTGAATCATAGAATCACAAAATGTTTAAAAAAACAAAATTCTGCTCCAGTTCACGAGTCAAACGATCAATGACGAAACGTTTAGTAAAATGTATTTAATATTAAATTAATTTAAAATTATTCTCTCCGCCATGTCTAAATACAAAAATTGAAAAACATCCATTCGGATAAACAACTTTCTCACCACAACTATACTTACAACGGTAAAAAACAACAGTTTTTTTCTTTAAAAAAACATTATCATCAACAAACTCAAATATAAAATCTAAAATCAACCGATACTATGCAATATGAGAACAATTTAAATTATTGGGGTACATCTTCATATTTCCTTTTTTCTCTCTAATGTTTTAATAAATGTTACCGATGTTTTGACTTTTTTCTTTTGATTTCATTTTTATATTCCATTTTTATTTATTCTGTTAATTGAAGCACAATCATATTCGAAACGCATTATGCTTACCATTATTTAGGTATAATTTACTATTTTTAGTGATAATTTTAATTTAAATTAACTATTTTAAATTGGTGACTTTTAATTAAAAATTATTTTGCCTTAAGTTAACACCTAATGCAACAACTTATTATCATTTAATTTTACGTATTATTATAAATATTCAGAGGTCTTACAGCTCAGTTATGAACATGTATATCAGAAAGAGTTTTAAAAGTATGATAAGGGCTGAAAATCAATAAAAGAATAATTAATCCTAAAATTTCAAAATCTGAACAATAGTAAGGCAGAGCCACATAGCAAAAATTAAGGCAAAAGTACATTATGAATTCAGTTAACAATGATTCTTGTAGATCTAGAGGCCACTATAAAACATGTGACATAGAAACGCCAAAAGAAATGTGTTAATTCCTATATGTCAATGAGGACAGTCGATTGATATCATACCTCGAGCAAATTGAACCTCAGAATTCATGTGTGTGAGAAGCAGTTTGTTAGTATTTGACTTGATACATATAGAAGATTCTGTGATGAAATCAAGTCAGAAGAAAAATAATTCAACAGTAATGATTTCTTAAGGTCTGCTGTTGATTCATAGAATTATGCAGTGTAGAAACCGGATGTTTCTATTTTATACAATGTCACCTCGTGCAAGTATGGACATATTAAATGGGAAACTACAACCCTGGAAAAGAAGTAACCGATACATCCCTTTTTCAAGTTATTTTTTTTCATTTTTTTTAAATCAGCAACTTTTAAATTTAATAATTAAGTAAAAGCAATAAAATATCAATGTTTTTTATCATTCAATAAGAGAGAAACTGTGTACTGAGAGCTGGGTACTGTTGGGTGTCTAACACACTGCCGCATGGATGTCCCCATGTTAAATCA
>JAUZND010028937.1:0-23357 GCA_034780555.1 Coelogynopora nodosa
AACGCTTTACTAAATCGATCAGACTATTACGTCATGCTAGTTCATCCATTGTTCTGCAAAATGAGATTCTGCGATATTATACGCAGCCAAATATACTCGTAAAACGTTTATCTCCAATACGATTTTATTAAAAGTAAATGCTTGGTGAACACACAGCACAATTATTTATTTACCAAAATATTAAATTTGGCGTGTCCTTAGGTCTACTTCATATTGCCTATACATGACATAACGTACAGCTTTTATAACTAAGACGTATTTATTTTCTGAGTTAGATGCAACTTACTGTTAGATAACGACGAATTTCGATATTTCGTAGCTTCAACTCTGACTGGTAAACATTTTGTCGGAGATCTTCGACCAGTCTACCTTTTCCATACGAGTCAGTCGGATAGTGTGTTATGCTGAATGTGGTTAGGTTAGCAGCATGAATTTGTTTATAGTTAGAAACGTCCAGAAGATATGCATCCTGAAAAACAAAAAAACAAAAAATTGGGATTTACCAGGTGCTAGTGAATACAATTATAATATAGTATTATTATAGTGTAAAACTTAATATTAAGATTTTTTTTAAATTTTCATTCATTTAATATATTTTATCACTCAGTTATAATAGATGACTATCGTTAATTACCCGTCACTTCGTTGACGAAACTATTTGACTATATGTATCTGCGATGTCGTTTCCCGTTCCTTTAACAGTCACAAAAAAATAATTGTTATTTATCTATAAAATATGTCTAAATAGGTTATGATTATCTTTAAAAATGGTTCAGTTTATCATATAATATTACAATAATTTTTTATAATGTAATGAAAAATGCTATAATATTTTAAAGTTATTGTTAACTGGCTATTTTATAAAAAAACAATATGTTAGCTGAAGCAATTTCTTTTTTCGATATTTTTTTGGAAAAACATGATTTAAAAAAAAATATTATTATTATTTAATTCTTTATCGAAATGTTGTGTATTGTATTGTGTTATCATATTTTTGTTTAGTAAGTGGTAAACAAAAAATAGTTAGTTTATTGTTATCTCACATTTTAAAAAGCTTAAAATTATCCCATAATTATTGAATTTTTATTAATATATATAAGAACAGATAGCTGAATCTTATAAAAAATTAACACATGACTGCCCGCTGTATCAGGAAATTATATTCATATATTGTTGTTATATTTCATTTTAAATAAAGATCACAATATATTCCTAAAGAATAATGCAACAATTATCGTGTCATTTAGAAATTGTTATAACAAACATAACCACATGCTCACACGTAAAATAATTTTGCTACAATTAGATTTATCAATTTTATTTGTTTGTAATGTACATTTATAAATATTTTGTGTGTGATAAATATGTACGTCTAATATTTTGTATTTAAATACTTATTTTAATAATTTTTTAAGGAAAATTGTGAAACATTAGTATATATCCTATATTACTACTCGCAACATAATGTATAAAAAGTAAAAATTTTGTTTTGTCTTTAGGGATATAAAATTAGTCATTTGATAACTTACCATATCGGTAAAAATGTAGCTGTAGTAAGCAGTTGTCATATTGTATTCTGCAGCCTGAAATATTCATAAAACATTGGTAAATATTAAACAGAATAGACTCTATTTTATAATGCTGGTTTATATTCAGAAAAGTTAGGCATAATTAAATAAATTCGAATGAAATTGATAGAATAAAAACACCTCTTGAACTGCAAATAAATGATATAACATATTTAAAATATATTTTTGTTATTACGGGTGCAGTATCTATTTTTAAAGGCAAAGTAAATCAATGAATATATCTTGTACTATTTATTCGCAATTACTATTTTATTGGAAGTGTTTTTATTATATATGTTGTTATTGATATTTAGGAGAATAATATAACAGGGAAGGTTAAATTACTTTCTAAAACATTTTAAATAATTATTTTTCATATTTTCATAAATGCATACTCTAACAAATCAAATTGTAATATCATATTTATACATTATATATTACATTATTTAAAATATTCATTGTATAAAAAAATACTTATCATGCTCCAACTCTAATTGTTTGATGAATTTAAAACGTAAATATTCCTATGTGTTTCTTATGGGTCCATTTCAAAAACAAAATTAGATATTTTTATTCAATAAAAACAAAGTCTAAAAAAATTGATTATTTAAAATAATGTGTAAATTCTAATAAAAAAATAATTCTGAAAATATGTATAATTTTCCATCGTGTTATCTTTAATTAAAAACATTGAATGGATAACTTTTAACTTAAATAGTGATAAACATAAATTATAATAATTTCGCTATGATCCCTTAAAATACATGTCATTTAATTTAAATATATATATATATATATATATATATTACTTTTTACTATATATTTAGCACTACTGATATAAATTCAGATCATAGAAATATAAATATAAATATAAACATATATTTTTATGGTTCAGTTACATTTGCGACTAAGATGTCGTGGTGGCGAAAATTTATACATTTATATACTAATATTGATTCATTTTAGTATGAAAATTGACTTGATAATAACTGATCGCAAGATAATATTTGGTTTTAAAATTTTTGGAAACTTGTTAAAATTTTAAAAACCAGATTGAAAACCAAACAGAATTTCAATAAAATTATTGATTTTGAAAAAACTGAAAACTTTCTGATGTTTTGAAAACCTTTCACTGGTATTAGTTTTAAATTGATGTTAATAATGGCTAGTAAATAACAGACTACACAGCGTATTTCCTTATCAATTCAATAATTGGTACAACATACATTTTAACCAATTAATAATAACCCGCAATATGATTTTTAAGAACCTCGTTAAAACTAAGAATTTGAAATGGTTGGTTTTTACAAAGGTTTCAAGATAATATGAACACTTTCTTGGTTTTCATAACCAAACATAATGTCACACATTATCATACATCATTTTTGCACATTATATATGGCTCACCATGTTAAGAAATTCACCAATACACCAATAGGGAATATCGACAATGAAACGCATCTGATTGCTCGAATGGAGATATTTCATGAGGTACTTGTAACTTTCATCGGTCTTCCGCCATTTTCTGATCATGACCCTTCGCTCAAACCCGTTGAATAGATCTTCAAACTTAAGTAGACCTGATAACGAGATAAAATTGACTGTTTATTATCAAACAATATAAAAATATTGGTAATAAAAAGAGCGCAATAATTATTATTAATATATTATTATCAGTTGATAAAATATAACAATTACATATAATGTAGAAGGAAATATAATATAATTAATGAATTTACTTTATTAATAAAATTTTAATAATAGTACAAGTAGGAATCTGTATTCATAATTTTCGCAATAATAAATACGATCTAATATAGGACGCATTTCATAATTTTAGAAATAATGAATTTGAATTTAAAATATATTTTAAATATTCATAGACATACTTCAAATGTATCATTATATATTTATTCTTAATTATATAATTATATAAATATATAATATATATATATATATTAATAAACATACTCCGAATAAGGTAAGGGGACAACATGCGGGTCCCGCAACACGACTTTTAAAAGTGTCCTTTCATATTCTGAAATTATGTTACCTTTCTTGAAATGAAGGTATAACTAAACTATCCAGAAATGTTCTCTTTTTGGAAATAAAATTATGACTAATATAGGTATCATTCACTAACTGTGTACCACTGTATCTCATTAGTAAATACTGTAGCCATCATACATACATCATTCTGATAAGGTTAACTTCTTTCAAAACTGATTAGAATCTTTTTCTCCAGTTAAACTTCAAGCATTTTATGATACACCTATATTTGTTATTGCCTTATGTATAGAACTACATATTGCTATAATAAGTTATAATGTTGTTTTATTTATATAATATGATTCATATATATATATATATATACCTATATAGGCTTTTTTAAAGATTGCTGTAGTTAATTGTTCGTGGAAAAAGGATTGTCTCAAATATTTTTGAAAAAT
This sequence comes from Coelogynopora nodosa, assembly GCA_034780555.1. Taxonomy (NCBI): domain Eukaryota; kingdom Metazoa; phylum Platyhelminthes; order Proseriata; family Coelogynoporidae; genus Coelogynopora; species Coelogynopora nodosa. The sequence continues at coordinate 4,019 of JAUZND010028937.1, forward strand.
ACTCCATATCATATATTCTGCGCTCCACCTAAAATAAATTCGTGCATCTGCCCCTGATAGCTACAATATCAGTTTACAAGTATATTTTAGCTTACTCTCTTCTTTGTCGTAAATTATAGCGAGGTTGTCCCACTTCTCCGCTTTTGTAATAAAGGACTTGATCGCTTGGCCAAACGATTTGTAGTAGGGGTGAAGATTAATCGAGTAGTTGTAAGAAGTCTGACGGAACCCCCAGGAAGTCTCCAAATAAGGGATCGCGTAACGACTGCAAATCGCCCGCACATGACTAGCTGATAAATCCTCTTGTGGTCCAATCATAGCGACTAGCCCTCGTGCAAGAAGTTTACAAGCTAGATTTATTGAGAAATTGATAAATAAAAATATACGCTGGCATCAATTAAATACCGTTAAAGAATGATTATTGCGTATATCATAATAAACAGTTTTAGATATAATCAATGCATTCATTTATTTATAAAAATTTGATATATAATAGTTTTGCATAATATGTATTTTAAATAATAAAAATGTACACTAATTAATCAAAGCATTTTATATTATCTGAGTAAAAATAAATATACAGATATAAGTTGCAACATATTCTTAAACATTTAATTAAATTATCGCGACAATATTATTCTTATGTAACACATATATTGTATATAATGGGTACATATGGAAAACAATAATAAATTGTTTTATTGAAATATTTATGTTAAATGTCTGTGTTGTTGTTAGATTAAGATGTATAACCAATTTTGTACGTATTATATTTTTTAAATTATCGCTTTATATATCATATTTTGACCAAAGTCTAAATAGTACAAATTTAATCTTTTTAAATTAATTATTTTTTATATACATAAGCTAGTTTTACTTTTATTACAATTTCATGAATGCATTTTAATAATATATTAAAATTTTAAGTAAATCTCATTTTAAATATGTTATTATCGATGATCTACTGCAAAAACGTTTAATGAAATGTAAATATATAATCTCCTTTAAAAGAGTAAAATAGAAAACAATAATTTTGACATAAAAGCAATAATACATTTTCGACAATTTAAAATGTTGGTTTTAAGTTCTTAAAAATTACATATGATAATACAATAATATTAATAAATATATATCAAATTTTATTATTTCTTTAATTAACCTAAGATCTTGTATCTCTGTCCCAAAATTATAAACGGAACATAAGACCATAGTTAAGTAGGTATAGGCAATGCTAATATATTTGATCCGTAATTTTAAAAAATTATATTATAACATACATTTTGAGAAAATTTAATTTCCACAATTATTTATCAGAACTGGATACATTCATAACAAAGATCCCATCGTACTTCCATATGATCGTAATTCATTTTTAATTAAAATAATGTCTAATTTTCGTGTGTCAAGAAGTATTATAACTCAATAAATATTTTTAGATTATTGAAAAAAATATGATGAACCTAATTTTTGTTGCGATAATATTTATCAAAAGAAATTTGTATAGATTGCATTCAATTTTCAATTTAGTCGATAATAAAAAAATTTAATAAGTTTAGACTATTTTTTAATAAAATATAATAAAAATGAAACATTTCTATACCGAATTTCAGGTTAAATATTCTGGATTTAAAAGAAATTAAATGTAGTAAATGTCAACAAAAGACAATTAAATTAATGAGATTTCTGGGTTAATTTACCAATCGATCAGTTTGATCGACTTTTTAATTAAAAACAATTTGGATTGAATTTCATTGCCCTACTTAGAATATAATTTCTTTGGTAAAATATAAAATTAACCGTAGATGAGAGAATTTTTTAGATATTCTATCAGCTAGTAGAAAAACTAAATCAATAAATGAAGCTGTATTTTAAGTAGAACTATGAGCTTTTGTGAAATTTTGTTATGCATTTCATAACTTTCTTATATAGTAATAAATAGTTTTTAGGTAGCAAACTTAGTCTTAAAAATTAACAAAATTTTAATATTTTCTTAGTTTAAATAATTGATTAATTAAATTATTTTAAATTAGCTTACTAACTCTAATTTAGTTTACTGACAAATAAGCAATTAATTACAATGTACAAAAAAGTATAATTGTAAGCCAATTTTGGTAATCATGATAGCAAAAATTCCATTTATGATTTTCAATTTTAGTAAATTTGTTCTTATTTAATTAAGTAATATACAGAGAAAATTTACCTTTTATTAGAAAATGATTTTAAACGATTGTTATTTATTATTTTAATTTAATTAAACATATAATTAAATATTAAAAAGCAATTGCCCTGCTCTTAAGTAGGGTGAGTGGAAGACATGTGTACAAAAGGTTAGGTAATAATATTATAACACATAAATATATTATTACAAATATATTTTAACAAGATTTTCATTGAAAACGGAACCTTAAATGCTTGTCAGTTGTAAATATTCTCAAGTTGTAAATATACTTAAAATTGCTATTGATTGAAACCAGCTAAATGGAGTATAGCAAATCTATACAAATTGCTAGAACAAATAACTTTATTTATGCATTTCACTTCAAAATAGACATAGACACAATGTAACTGGTTTATTTTATGCTATTATTATTAGGTACTTGCAATAATAACTTTGCACCCTTGACAGTGTCTTTTTAACATTAAGTTCTTCTTAGCCAATTAATCACATCAGGGCTTCCTCAGAAATCAAACAAAAGAGAAGAGCTAATAATGCTTGAGTAACAAAACCAAGTAACGACATTTTGTACATGAAAAAGGAAATAATCAACACTGTGACTCTGCTGTCTTCTGTGTGTGACAGATGGGTGTGTTAGAATGATTACCGGATTACGATAAATCAATATCGATAAGCGCAATCGATAAAATGTAACATAGTTACTGTACAAATATTTATATGGAATAGTTTCAACTGTTGAAAAACAAATCGTGCTGTTTTTCTTTTATTTTTTGTAAACAATAAAATAGCCCAACTGTGTTCTTTAGAAACAGCTAGAAACGCCACTTTTGCATTTACTGTTGCGTATATTGTCTGTCAACAGTATTTCTTAGCTCTGGATTCATATTATGATTCCCGTCATTTAGATTTTATTAAAAATATTTTTAAGTATAATTAAATAAATATGTGAAAACAATTGTAAATAAGCATAATTAACAAGCAAATAATTAGATTTTTTATGTACAGGAGAGTTAAATTATTTTAAAGTAATATAATCTATTGTTCCCCAAAACTCATCGTTGATAATACAAACAATTATTGTATATTTCCAAATTGCTTTTATATAGAACTGCAAGCTATAGATTCGAGAGTGCTATGCATACGAGGGATAATTCACTTTATTCAAAATCAATTTCCATGTACACTATTAAGTTAAGATACCATTATAAACACACTTGCACATCAGCACAAGTACAGTAACACACTCTACCCTAAACCTAAATGTGTCTATCTACTGGCATCCTATCCCTTATACATTCTCTCCCCTTCTGACATTCTTAGGAGTTCTGGTAAATGTAGGCATTGAAGAATAGAGGCTGTATTTATGTATATGGCCACAGGAAAAAGATACCATATAACATACAAATATAGGAGCGTATTAATAGGGATAATACAAATTTGATATTAAGCACATTGCGGGGATAAATTTCGATCCAACCTTAATTCATAGTCTTTCAAGTGGTGTTTTCCCAATTGTCCAGCAATCCATTTTGTCCAGAAGACCCATTGGGCCAATAAAGTTCGCGATAGGGCAGTAAATATATTAAACTAAATACTTGTTCCTACAAATGTGTTTTATTTTATTATGTGTGATATTATAATAATATGAGATTGCGTGAGGGTATAACAAATAAACACACCCACAATAACGCAGTCACCGGTCTATATGTAACTTTACGGAACGGTATTGCTGGACCAAATGGATTAATACAGGACTGAAAAGAATACTGGACATCAATCAAGTAGGTCTTGTATGGAATATCAACAAAGCTTATTTAGACAAGGATTGGGTGACTTCAGGATTTTAACTATTTACAAAACGTAAGTATTTGACTTAGGATTTCTAAGTCATTAAATAGTCGTGCGATTATTTTACACGGATACATGCAAATAATAAATATACTTAATGGTTAATTTTAAATTGCTATTTTAATATTTTTAAATATAGCAAAACATTTTTTAAAAAATCGAGTTACATTCATTTCCAAAAAAGGTACATCATACTCAGCTAAAAGATGGTACTATGTACATGCTGCACTGGAGATTTCACTATCAAACAGTTTTGTTCAATAACTAGCTAAAGGATCGTACTATGTACATGCTGCAGTGGATGTTTTACTATCAAACAGTTTTGTTCAATGCAAGTCTTTTTTATGCCAAATGTCGTAATATCTAGACTGTCTCATGCATACATATGAATCAACGGTTTATCTATTCAGGTATACGTTATTATTGTTTGAGCGTTAATTGACTTTTACATAGAAAATATATATAACAGCTTATTATTAATAATTTATTGAATATGTTTTTTGCTGCTACATATTAAGTATAACATTTGAACGGCGGAAAATAAACAAATAAAATATCCCTTTTGATATATGCACATTGTCTTTACTTAAAAAATCATAAAAGGTCTTGCAATGCATTTCAGGATACGTATTTCAAATCTATATATCAAGTACATATTTTTTTTTAATTAAAGATTTATAAATATAAAAATATAGAAATTGTAAAAAGTTGTAGCCCAGTTTTTCATTTTAAATTAGCAGCGCATGGAGCATATTATTAGATAAACCCAAACTGAAGATTTGATTGAATTTTATCTAAATTAATTCATATTAACTGATCAACAACATATTGTGACTAGCCATCTGACATAATTCTGAAAACCCAAACAGTTATGGAACAGTCACACTTCTGAGGATGTTTACTTTAACTGAGAATTTCAATGGATAAAAAATGAAGTTTAGAAACATTCTCCTATAAAATATACAAAATATATATTTTTGATAGTCAATATGATATATCATTTATCAAATATTTAAAAAAACTCTCGATAATATGGAGTAAATGTACATACCATTAGGAACTTTGATTTATTGATTTAAATCCTTGTATCTATTGATTTAGTTATTTAGACTCCAAAATTTATGAAAATAACTTTCCAATAAAAAATATTCAGCTTTTCCTTCGGTACTGTCTTCCTTGAAAATATCATAGATATAGTGTAACTATCTCTATAACTACTAGATGAGAAACCTCTAATCTCTAAATTATAATTTAATATATTTAACTAGTCGATGAGAGTAGAAAATCAATACATTTATCGAGTCTTCGAGAAAAATTTATATTAATTAACGATGCGATCGGATGTGTACAAAACGCTACAAGTTCTTTGTGACAATGGGATTAATTTACATTACAATTCGTGGCCTCTATGTTAACATGAAAATTTATTGCCCCTATGTTAACATGACAATTCAATGCCACTATGTTAACATGACAATTTATTGCCAGTATGTTAACATGACACTTTGTAGCCACTGTGTTTACATGACAATTTGTTGCCACTAAATGAAATTTGTGACGGACTCGGACTTTCTTTTCATAGAGAAATACAATTTGCAAGTTGGATATTGTGCAAACGCTCTATACATGCAGTTGGATAGGGTCGAGTCATCAGTAATACCTGTTTCATTTGCAAAGAAGAGGCGACGGGCATTCGATGTAAATTATACTTAAAGTTTCCACAAATGCTGAAAACACGAACATCTCGAACGGATCTAGGAAACCGCTAGTGCGATTGGTGTACTACCTCTACTGTCAATCACTTTTTTGAAACGAGAGATGCATCTTTTAATAGAGGAATGACTAAAGCTAAAATAAGCATTCCTTGTTTCGGTAGTCATATTCCTAGTCTTGAGTGTCTCACTGCAGAATTTGATCAATTTACGAGCGTGGTACCTCCCTATCTTATATAAAGTACTTCACATGAAAATATGTGGTCAGCATTTGCCGATTGTTATAAACATGCGCTAATTGTCGTCGATGAAACATACAAGGGGGGTGGACTAGATGTCAACCTTCTATACTACTTATATTACCATGAATTTTTTTTCCAATATGTTAACATGACAATGTGTTGCCACTGTGTTAACATGACAATGTGTTGCCACTATGTTAACATGACAATGTGTTGCCACTATGTTCACATGACAATGTGTTGCCACTATGTTAATATTAAACATTGTTGCCACTATGTTCACATAACAATGTGTTGCCACTGTGTTAACATGACAATTTGTTGCCACTATGTTAACATGACAATGTGTTGCCACTGTGTTAACATGACAATTTGTTGCCACTATGTTAACATTAAACATTGTTGCCACTATGTTTACATGACACGTTGTCACCACTATGTTTTACATGATATTTTGTTGCCACTATGTTACATGACAACATGTTGCCTATTGAGCCTATAAGCTTACATAAATATGTGGAAAATATTACATTACATAACAAAAATTATGTAATAAAGGACAGTTGCCCTTTTAATGTGAGTTGTGACTTACCATATTATAATAATATTATTGCTTTATTAAACTTTTAAAAAATTATTCAATTCGAGAATCTAGTACAAAAAATGCATATGATTAGTAAATTAGTAAAAGTAAACCTATCTTAAATATCTTAACTATGCATATACATAATTATGTGAAATATTTATAATTAATAATAATTTACCGTTTTACAATCCTGTGTTTTTTGTAATAACTTACCCATATTTGAAGCCTGAAAACTATCTCCTGGTTTGATTCTTTCAATAGCCGGAACTAATTCAGCATTCCAAATTCGTTTGTCAGCTTTTAATAATTCGTTGGCTTTCTTCAAACTTGCATTAAAAGCTATTTCTACGTCGGTATTTTCGCCTTCAACTATGGCACCTGTTTAATAGTATGATACAATAAACATAACACATTTATAATAATGTCAAGTAATAATAATCTAGAAAAAACGTATATCATCATAAATGATTAACTCTAAAGTTAATAGGATGACTTTTTATAATAGTAAAATGTGATATGAACGTTTTATTTGTATGACACTAGAACTTTAACAAATGGGCACTATATACATATTTTAATTTTATCAACAATTTTCATTTTAACATTATTCAATTTTTGTTTATATTTGCTAACGTTTTCAGTTTTATACAAATGTTCAAGTACTTTTTCATTGTTGTGTATCATTTTACAGTTAATTGTTGATTTATTTTCACTCAGGAAATATTCAGGGAATTTTCTATTAATAAATATTTAAAATTAAAAACAAACAACAATTATTAAAAGGGATATCAAAAAGGTTACAAAGAATTTTATATATCATATATAGATCAAAACGAATAAGTTTGAATTTAAGAGAATCAAGGGCTAATAAAATAGACCTAGAAGTATATTTGGAGTAATTATTGTCCTTTTTAATATAATCAATACGAGTACAATTCTTTTAAAAATGTTCAAGATTATGGTTAAGATATGTTGTGGTCAAACATGATAGTAATATTTGACTAAAGTGCGCAAATAGATTGTGTATGCCATAATAATGTATAGGTCGCGTGCAATAAAACTTTTTAGAGTGAAATATAAGCTATATATAGAATGAGCTTTTATGAAATAATTCAGCAATGATTTGGAAATTTGAGGCAATTAGAAATGGTGAAGCATAGATCATTTATAGTGGAAACGGATTCTAAAGTTACCATCAAGGTAATCTGTATCTTAGAGAATTGATAAGTTACCAACTGAAAAGACATTGTATTTGTGATGGACAAAAAGAAGTTTTCAGGTGTTTAACTTAAATAATACAAAGAGGTGTGAAGTTCAACTGAATATATCCCACAGTGCATCGCAAAAAAGAGAAATAAAAAATATCGTGATGAAAGCGATAAAACATTCCCCATGTTAAAAACAATAACATTAAAATCTACGGCAAAAAATGAAACTATATAAATTCAATCAATAAAATTAACAGGAACCAAATTGTCGACACATTTAATGAAGATGATGGTAGTAAAATGTTCTTTCATTTTATTAACCATTCGATAATCCTGAATTTATGTAAATATTTCATGGAAAAATAACAGTCAGGTTAAATATTAAATATTAAATATTAAAATGTATGGATATATTTTTTATAATTTATAATGGTATTAATATGATTTTATATTGTTACTATTGACATTATTGCATATAGCGTTATATTATCGTGTTTATTTAATATATTTATATGTTTAAAAATTGTATCCCCTTATAACCTACCCACGTATGTAATCTTAATTGGTTCTAAAAGCAAAAATATATACATCCAAAATATTGGTAAACTATTTCATTCATGTAATTATTGGCGGGAAATAGTATAGACAATAAGAAAAAATAAGCACTTGCTGCAGATGTGATGTAATTTTATTAATACAAATTTTCGAGGTTATACCTCTTAGTCACGTAGACAGACTGATCACTGCATGATGTAGTAATAAAATTACATCACATCTGCAGCAAGTGCTTATTTTTTCTTATTTATCCCTAAAATGCTGCACAGAGCAAACCACCGTTTCAGTATAGACAATATTTTATCAATGCCTCGATTTTTCTTGTTGAAAAACATTTTCGGTCACTACAATAAATTATAGTTAAATGTGAAATAAAGTTAAATAGTTTTATTATAAATAGATTTATATAACTGTTATAAACATGCGGTTAAATAACTAAAGACAGCCATAGTTAGATATTTTACATTGACATTAGGGTTACCACGATAAAAATATTGTCTGTGGCATCCTCATTCGTCTAAAAACCTATTTTTATAGTTTCTTTTATATATAATTATAAATGTTGTCGATAGCGAACACTTTTAATATTTAAATAAGTGTCTTGTTACACACAAGCTAAATAAAATGTACAAAATTTTAAGAAATTAATTTTAAAATGTAGTTTTTATCAATTTTTACTAAAAAAAATATGCGATATTTATTATATTATAATATTGTACTTTATATAATATCGGTTTACTTTCATTAAGGAATTTTTCACTATATAAAATATGTTCCATGTATGTGGATCAAAAATTTACATTATGAAATTTACTATAACATTTTAAAATGATTGTGAAAATAATTATATTATAATTTTGTCTAACATATCAAATTTTCATTATAATTGATGAAGTCATACAATTTTAAGCGTAGATATTAAGTTCAACAAAATTCAATTACTTTTCAACTACAGTTTTTCAAAATAAATATTAAGGATAATTTATGATAATACTTGCAAATAGAATTCGAAGTAGCTACAAAAATATTTGACAATACTAAAAAATATAATAATTTAAAAATATAAAAGAACAGTTGATATTGTCAAGCAAGCAAGCAAGGTAACCATTTTTTCATAAACAAATCTTTACATTTTCATAGTCCATATATAGTACGTTCTTGAAACTCTTAGTTCACTTGAATGACATTTTTGAGATGGTAAAGCTTATGAAAGTAAACGTGTGTATTTTTGTCCCCTCCCTCCTTAAACATAGCAGTTCTTCTGTTAATACATAACATGATGTCATTGTCTTCATCAGCTACTTAGCTGTCATGTTCACTTAATATAAACTAAAACTTGTGTTACATGATTCTATTTAGTTTTATTTTGAAATAGTTTTTGACTAAGAATGGTATCTCTTAATAAATTTTCAATATTTATAAATTATTTCAATGTTTCGCCGAACAATCTGATACTGCTTTATTGGTTTCGTAGAGTATAAAAATGTTTCAAGTTGCTGCTTTAAAATTTTCAAGAAACAACTATGACATTATTATTTTTATGATATTTTGATCATCTGCTTTGGAACTTTGCACAATATGTTTCAATTTGTTTAAGTTGTTTATATTGTCATAATATTTTGTGTTTTGTCGTATTTTGGACTTTTCATATTTTCTTCAAAGTTGTTCGTATTATTCTACGATAACTATCAGAATTGGAGTATCTGTTACATGGGACATAAAAATCCCATACTATTAACATGTTTAGTCATGCTTACATCAAAGATTCAATCAATTCTATTTTGACAAGAACACACAATAATAAAGCCCTATATAGGGAGTGTATGGGCTCCTAGCACATTTTAGGCTGTAATGCTACAACTGGAAAATGTAAATGACAGTTATGCATAGTTAAGCTCTGAAAGACTTCAAATTCACTTTAAGGATAACTCTATAGGTCTATTCATGATAACTTATAAAAAAATTAAACTTCTAAAAGGAACATAATATCATAGTTTTTTTATATGGCGTAAATTCGCGTAAATTTATTATAGACATTAAAAAGTTTAGAAACATAGCTGTATAAGCGTATGCAATGGATATTTTCAGTTTCATGCTTTTCTGAAAAGACGGTCTAGTCCAATCGATAAATGTCACTTTATTTAAGAATAAGAAATATTAGTTATTATTTATGACTATTTAAGTATTAATAACATAATTTTGTTGTAAAAAAAGTTGTGATATACGTAAAACTAACTAGATATTGAGAGAAATAGACTAACACAGTATTTAGAAAAATACTAACCAACGATTAAAATTTTTCTATCATTTTGTTTGGCATCACTTTGAAGAGCATTATAGTTCAATGTTGACATCAAAGCTACGATGAGATATACTGGAATACACGGAGAGTTGAGCGACATCATGACTCGTAAATAATCAACCTGAAGTAGAAATATATAATTTAAATAATATTAGAATAATTACAAAGTAAGTATATTAGTTAAAATATATTGATAAATCAAATTCGACAAAATTTAACCTCTCAATAAAGCACACCAAAGATTCATCAACTGTGTCGCACATAGCTCAAAAATTGATTTCATCACATTTACGGCAACCTTTTTAGACTGCTAAAAATGGACGTCTGAGTAAAGACACAGAAAATACAACCCTATGCAGACATTCATGATGTAAAGCATTTCTATCAGTCGATTTATATGGCCCATAAAGTAGAGGTACATGCCTATTATTATCCTCAGATAGATCAAGCCCCTTAATCGAACAAATCTACATTCTTAATTGCTAGCAAAAAGATTTCAGCAACCCACTGAATCCCCTATCAATTGTTGATGAGAACTACCTATAGATACTATTTATCAAAAACCAATTCACTACAACCTTTCCAAGCTTCTCGTAATGTATTTGAAACTTTAAGATCTGTACAGAGTTTACGAAACCATAAAACTCCAGCTGAAGATACCTGTTAAAGTATTAAACATAGTGGAGAGGCACTTGTAGCGAGAGTACATGCCTTTCTCTTTTGCATATAGACTGACGAACATATTCCCAAACAAATGAAGGATGCCGCATTGCAATTAAAATAATTTACAAAAAATAAAGGCAACTATTCTGAATGTAGTAATCACAGAGACATCTCTCTAATATCATTATTCTCCAAAATCATGACAAAAGTGGGACAAAATAGACTTGTAAACACTATTATCCGGACCACAGTATCACAGTTACGGTGTGGTTTACGCAGTCAAAGGAGTATAGTCGACATGAGACAACATAAGAGAAATATAATAAGGTATCATATTAAAAATATTAAACATATTAAAAATAATCTGATAACATAAGGCAACATCAGAGAAAATGTGTCTAGAACAGAATATTCATAAACCCTACAAATGAGTTCGCACAATATCTCGTCACGCTCTGTGGAAGATATTTGCCAAGCAAGGGATTCCGGGGAAATTATTTAATGTAATGAAATAACTGCACAAAGATTTGATTGCATACAAGTTTGTGCTGATGGAAAATGTTCTGATTGTTTCCACATAAACAATGGTGTAAAACAGTGCTGTGCCGTTGCCTTATTATTGTTTATGTTAGTATTATTTATATTTATATTATTATCCATTAGAAAAGCAACGTACAATTATATATAACTATGAATAAAAAAACTTAATGAACATAAAGATATTTTTATGTGATTATCTATATAGGATTACAAAACATAATTGACTATTTTTAAACTGTTTTAATACAATATAAATTCTAATCTATATATCATAAAACTAAAATATTTTAAAATTATGTTTTACAGAAAACGATTTAACATGATGCATATTATCTTTCGATGTTGTACATTATAATGAAGAAATACAAGTATTTTAAAAATATTTCGTATTTTAAAAATATTATCTAACAACTATGTTTAAGTGCTTATATAACTTTACATATCTATAATTAAAAAATCAAATTTTTTTTCTTCGAAAATCTTTAAAATGTTAAAAATTTCAAATTTAAAAATATATTATTATATTTTTATTTGCATTCAGCTAGTTTTTTAAACTAAAAATATAGACTTCAAACTAATTTTAAAATATATTATCCCTTTCAATGTCCAGTGAAGTAAAATTATACTTTAATCAAAGAAATCAGTCAGTCGATAAACCGGTAAAATATTAATAGGTGCATATATATAATATAACGGCAACATTTATTGGTTTACCATTTTTCAATCGAAAAGAACCATGCTGTTTAGCAATTCACTATATGAAACGAATTCCCGTCCCAGTAAGCGCAAATGAGTCTATTATCTTGCCATCACCTCTCCATCCGCCATATTCAATTACACATTTGGACTGGATCCGGTCAATATGGATAGACTATGTAATACGCAAAGCAGGAGAATGGACGCGTCAGTTTTGCATTGGGAAAATGCACTGAGAAAATCTAGTTATCTCGAAAAGGATGAACGCTGGAAAAAATTGATGGGCAATGGAAAATGCGTTGTAAAATATACATTAACAATGCGGAGAGGAAATAAACAATTACTCGTGGAAAACGAGGAGAAAAAATAAGTTAAAAAAGTCTAACATCAGGCTAAACGTGAAAATCACTCGCAATATTGTGATCAGAACTTCTACCTACGCTAGACAATATTTTTGCGTGATATTAATTCAATTTATCATATCTTCACTTTCACGCGAGGAAAGAAAGTAATTAGTAATCATTGATGCAACGTGATGACCAATATAATACAGATGGGATTAATGCGCGACTCAAATCCTATTCTCTGACCTTAAGGCATGCGTTATATATGCGAAGAGGGAAATTTTCTTTGTGACTATTAATATTATTATGAGTTGTAAATTTTGCTTTGAATTCTATCATTTAATATTAACGCAGTTATTGGGAAAAAATTATTATTTCAATAAAAAATATTGGGAGACAGAGTAATTATCTAAATTGTTAATATAGAAAACTGCTGCGCATTCCATGAGTATAATATCCTGTGGTTTGACATAGGCTATTGTCAATAAAACAATTAATTCGATTTTATTTTACTTTTCAAAATATGAAATAACTTTATAATTCGGAATGAATTCATAATGAAGCATTCACAGTTGTAATCTGTAATTCACAATTTCATCCAATGGAATTATCATCTTTTATTATTTTATAATTTGCTGGTTACATTTTTATAATTCAGAGCGAGTCTGTTAGAATGTATAAATGTAAAAAACGTATTCAATTAATTAGCTAAATATAATTAATACTTTGCAAAAATATTCATTTGGTGCTAAAATAAAGTATTTTATTAAATAAAATACTTTATGCTAATAAATTAAATATTACTAAATAATGCTAGCTGTTAATATTACAAAATACTAAAGGTTAAACAAAATATAATTCAGGTATGCCGCGTAGACATTTTTTAATTGTTGAAATATTGTACTAACTTTTTTATGTAGATGATCTTAAAAGATCATAATTGTGTGACATAATTTGTTTGTCAAAAAGTATTTTTAGAAATATTTCAGCTTCATTTAGCGAAGCTTTTGGTCATACATTTTAACAAGCGCATCGGCTTTATCTTTCATGTATAATTAAGAATAAATAAGAAACGAAATTGAATTTATTAACAAAGTTGATTGGAATTCTTAACCCTTTGTTGTCAAGGCTAAAACATGTTTGCCATAATGTTAATATCGCATATTGAAAACTACTAATTGATCTTATATATAGAATACGAGAAATACGTATAAAGCTAGCCCCATTGCAAAAATCAGGATTGGGTTAATTTTATTCGTTTTATTTTTTGCGTCTATCTCTAGTATTACCCTAATGTCTAAAATCTTCAGACATAGCCTCATCCAATGTTTTTGAACTAAGTTATATTGTAATTTCACATAGATATTTTATAGTACAGGTTATGTTTTTAATGTAAATTCACGTTTGAACCTACTACTTATCACATTTTAAACATTAATTGTTTACATTTACATATAAATATATATTTTTATAAATGATTCACTAAAAATTTTGTAATAATTTAAAAGTTATTTTATTAGTATTACACAGTATAAACATCGTTACAAATGTCAGTAAAATAATCACTTAATAAATTTTTAATTTAAAATCTTATTATACAAATATCATATTCAACCAGTGTTTAAACATACAGTATATTACCCTCCATAAAAGAAAAAATAAAGAAAATACAATTAATTTCTTTAATTATATACGACGAAATGTATATTTTGTAATGCAGCTATCCAATTGATTATTTTTCGCTATTTAATATATCTTATGGAGTGTTTTTATCTATTGTTGTGATACTTTTATTAATAGCTTTTTTTATTATTTTTATATTTTAATTAGTTTATATTTTATTTATTTATTATATTTTAATTATTTAAATTTATTTTTAATAGTTTTTAATAATAATTCAATTAATAATTATTATTGATATTATTTATTAATTACAAGTAATAATTTATTTATATTTAATTAATTAATAGTTAATTATATCTAATTATTATTTAATAAAGACTAATAAATTTTATTCTGAATTAATAATATCGCATGTTTTTTGTTGCATCTAGTAAAGTATTTTATACAGAGCAATAATATTTTCGTATATATATATATTTGAAAAAGAATATGCAATTTATAATTAACGGAGTTAAAATATAATACTTACAGAAAAAAGCCTAATAATCCTATTCTGAATAATTTATTTCTCCTTTATCGATGTTTCGTAAATGAAATATTTTACTCAGCTTTGTTTCGCACAAAATCTAAGCAAAGATAGCAAAGATAATTATATTGGCCAGGAAAGGAACACAGCTGCACAAGCATTGCTGTAACGTTTCCCTTGCAAACTTACTTATTATATGTTATCTAAATGTCTCTAAATGCACACAAATATGATCAATATAAATAAGCTTATAGTCCCGTTAACCAATCACGCCGGACTTTAGTTAGAATCATGATCGAATTGGAACATTTCAAGAAGGACTTTAATTTCAAACATAGAAACCCCATTACATGGTTATATTTGGATATCATTATTGTCACAATATTATACATTGTATGTTACTATTTAAACATGTTTAATTGTGTTTAGTTTATTTATTACATAGGTATATATTTAATGTTTGTTCATTGTCTACTTCTGTGCATTCGATTTGCTTAATTCAATCATATTATACATATGATTAAATTATGTCAAATTATGTTAGTTCTATTCAGGCAACAATTTGCATTTGGGGGTGTTCTATATACAAGAGGGCGCGATTATTTCGATTATATAATACATATTTTAATTGGCTTAATAAATAGGCCTACAATTTAAGAAGGTCCAAAAATTCTATTTTCTGTTTTCATCTGGGAAATGGGATCGGAAGGATCTGACCCACCGATCCCACCTCCTATAATCCTCACCTTCGCAGGATTGAAAAAACATACCTAAACTAAGTGAAAGTATATATTGTATATTACGAAATGGTTTCAGTCATATATATTGACAGAGAAGTAGAACTGTCTATAGATCGAGAAAAAAGAGTATGTTTGATACTGATTAAAAATACTTTTTAAAGCTTATAGTATATAATGTAAAGTTAAATATTACATTTTCTACTGTTAATAGAAAAATATATTTTCAATTTGTTTTCATGTGATGGCACTATATTTAGAAAATACCGACTAGGGCTTCCAATTTTATTTCGAAAGTACAGAAAATTGGTATGATAGTCAAAACAAATAACATGAAATAATATATACACAGTAAAAAAATTGTATTAGATTCTCAACAAATTTATTATTTTTCTGTTTGACTAGGATATATCTACTGCAAATTACTTTACTATTAGTAATTATATACTACTGTATATTTCACTTGCCCTATAGCAACTACCTCACTATTTTATGCTGGTGTCGTTTTTTATTAATGGAGGGTTACTTCAGAGAATATTTATAGATAATTTCATAATTAAAGGACGCTATTTAGCTTATAACCAACAATATGATATACTCAATATGGAAATAATTGATGCTTTTATTCATATATATTACATAATCAAAAAGTAGGATTTTAAAACATGAATAATGAATACAGAAGAATGAATAATTTGTTGGATTAAAAATATACATACTATAAGCAAAAAAAGTAAATACGAGTATACACAACAGGCGACCGCACACTAAAGTATCGTTCAACTCCAGTCACGAACTTTGTGAACACATTAATTAGTTTTAGTGGGGAAATTATAGTGCGAAAATAATTCAGAAATAACTTTTCATATATAAGACTTAAAATTATATAATATATTGTTATGGAATTCGAAAGTATGTGAATTTCAATTCAGGAATGTTATATAATTGATTCAATGGTAGATATTATACCCGTATGTGTTTAATGCGCCACATACAATCCCAGAATAAAAATATGCATTCATCAAGCATGAAATAGAAAAAGTAATCACATAATTTATTTAAAACAAGAAAAAGGAGCTCTTAGTAAATTGCGACCCAATGTTGTAATTAATAAAGTATTACAATATATATTACATTTTAAAGTATAATAAGTACTTTACAAATACTAAAAAAAGCAATTTGAATAGTATAACATCAGAAGTAGTAATTCGGGGATACCCAACATCAAAAACCACATGATGTGAATAATAATAAGTAAGCACTAAGCGCAGAGCCAGTACAAACATCAGAGAGACAGAACACTACCGGTTTCGAGCTATTCGGCTCTTATCAGTACCCATATGGTCTTCCTACTGATGACTGGATTGCAAGTAGTATACTTATTAAAACCACAAACAAATCATTAAAAAAAGGAATTTGAATAGTATAACATCAGTTTCTTTATCTTGTATGCAACATAATTTCTTTAAAAATGTATTGCATTCATATTATTAAATTTCTAATTATATAATGAATGGAGTAGTCCTATATATATAGGACTAGTTATTATTGATACTTTTTGCCTTCTCTGCATCAGTAAAAATTCATTACACTTTATTTAGTGAATCAGGGATACCTATAGAATGTGTCCTTGTAGTGAACATATATAACACCAAAAGTTTTCACTTGATGAAAATTGAGTTTATTTCATTTAGTCTACTCGAAAGCTGTAATAATGAAAAAGTTTTAAACAATATATCTATAGAGAAGATTTATTAATATAGTTAAATAATATAGGTATATACATTTCAAATGCATTTAGGCGTAAAGAAGCAGTTGCACTACAAACATGTTGTAAAATTCTATGGAAGATGAAATACCGTGGAGGTCACCAACTGATGAATACTAGTAGGTAGGCTACTCTCCGTTGCCGGTGCCAGCCTAGAACTTCTTTGTGCAATCGATCCAATATGATCTGCATATCTGGTGACTATCTCTTGTTGTCCAGCCTTTTATGATGGGTGTCGCTTTCATTAGCGTTGAAAATAGATAGAGAATGAACGAAGGTTTCTTTGCACAAAAAAGTGTTCACGTAACACACCTTTGTACTTATATGGCCGAAACACGCGGCACTATATTTGCATTGAGGCAATATATTTGCATTCAAAAATATTAATTAATAGTGGATTAATTAATTCAAATAATATATAATCAATGTATAATTAATATGTCTTTGACAAAATATTAGTGTGACTTAATCATCTCAATGTTATGATATCACATTTGATTAGAAATTGATTTCACTGAATTAATTTAAATATAAAATGTGTGATAAAAAATGTTATACGCCTACTCAATAAAAGTGTTATAAAAATAGTATATTTAGATATATAATAACTTCTGGTTAAATGTCACACAGGGAATCATTCCATTACTATGCCATTTCACACTTGAATAATGAAGGTCAATGGTGTATTATATTAATTCATCGATTTAAAAAAAATAATCACTATATAACAATAAGAATCTCAGTTTCACAGTATATATATATTAAAATTTTAGAAAGCATATGTGTCCCAATGTGTTAACGTTATAATAAATAGAAAAAGCAAAATAATAACTTGTGACTAAAATTCTTAAATTTAAATATGTTACATTTGTCTTATGTAGATTAGTAAATGACAATCGACACATCATTCACCTATATTTATTTTATTTAATACTAAATTGAAACCAGCGGGTCATATCCCTTTAATAATCACCAATAATAATGTTGCAGTTGATGAGTGACATAAAAAAGCTATTTTAAAGATTTTGTTAAAAAATATTTATGGATTTATTAGAACAATGATTGTGATATTTTATTCAACACTTTAATTTTTTATCGAATCCCCACTTACATTTGATGTAGATTTATTGAAATACGTATAAAATTGTTTTAAAAAATTAATACAAAACAGAAAAAGGATAAATATTATAGGAGAATTCCTTTTAAGATGTGCCCAGTTACACATCTATAGATATATGTATTTTATTAATATATATTTATTATTCTTTTACAGCTAAAACCAACGGATGTGATATACGCCTACTTGTTCTAAAATAACAATGGGGTTCAGAACAGTGAGATTGCCCTCGTAAAAAAGGTACTCTCTTAACTAAATTTTCAAAACAAGTAGAAAAACACATGAATTTGATGTTGAAAAATAAACTTCAAGCAAATTGTAGTTTCCATGCATTTTTTGAAGTTTCCATGCAACAGTGAGATTGCCCTCGTAAAAAAGGTGCTCTCTTAACTAAATATTCAAAACAAGTAGAAAAACACATGAATTTGATATTGAAAAATAAACTTCAAGCAAATTGTCGTTTCCATGCATTTTCGACTTTTTAAATTAAACAAATTATATAAATTGTGTAAATTAAATTATATAATTCAAAATCGTAAAAAATATTTAAAATTTCAAACAAATCTCAAACAAATTTTAGTATTAGAAATCTTAGTCATCATTTTTTCTAAAATCATTTCCGTGAGTAGTATAGGAAGAGTGGATTCTGACTCACTTATAAATAGATTTATGAGTCATGGCTAAAAATAGACCATG